>JAOTRA010000029.1:2176548-2186934 GCA_026260255.1 Pseudolaguvia tuberculata | reverse complement strand
CACACACACACACACACACACACACACACACACACACACACACACACACACACACACACACACACACACACGGTAATCTGTTACCGTGAGGCAACTGTGCTAGCAGTTAGTGTTAGCATGGTTGCCTCACAACAAGAAGGTACTGAGTTTGAGTCTCAGACAAGGAATATTTCTGTGTAAAGTTTACGTTTACATTTGAAACAAATCCTCTTTTCCTCCCCATACTATTATTTCTTTTTCCTTCATGTCTTGTCTCTCTCTGTCTCTCTGTCTCTCTCTTTCTCTCTCTCTCTCTCTCTCTCTCTCACTCGTTAATAGGAGGACCCAGTGGAGGAAATCTGTTATGGTAACCGTAGCTGGTTTGACAGTCAGGGGAATCCTAAGGCTAAGTAACAGTGTGCTGGTTTATCTATTGGCCTACAATGTGCACAGTGTGTCTCCTGAGTCCAGCCTATGTTAAAATATATAAAACCCACACTATGTCTCTGTCTATTTCCCCAGTCTGTCTATCTGTGTCCCCAGTCACTTTGTGGTTTAACCTTACTAGATTAACAGAGCGTGTGTATGTGGAACACATTGTGTGCTGCTGTAGAGATGTGTTCTGCTAAGACATCTCAGAATTCTCTATAACACCGACGAGTGTGTCTCTCTGCCAACACTTTCATACAGACCATCTGCTGTGAAAGCTTCTGCAGTCTCGTTTACACACACAGACACACAGCGAAAGCTTCTGCAGTCTCTTTTACACACACAGACACACCCGCACGCTTGCACGCCGCACACACACACACGCACACACACGCACGCACGCACGCACGCACGCACGCACGCACGCACACACACAGCGAAAGCTTCTGCAGTCTCGTTTACACACACAGACACACAGAGACACACACACACAGACAGACCCACACAAGCACGCACACACAAACGCACACACACACACACTTTGCAGGAGCAAGTCTGGTTGCTGGGTCTGAAGGATCAGATGGCAAGATCATGTGTCATGTCAGTGTAGTATGCGAGTATAGCTGTGATGGGATTAGGCTGAACAGGCACAGAGCGCAGACTCGCCTGACTGGAGCTTTCACAACCTGTTTGTGTAGAGAAGCTGACAGGAGGTGCAACAAAAAAAAAATGTGTGTGTGACTCGTATACTGTGAGAGTGAAAGAGAGCAAGCGAGAAAGAAAAATAAAGAGAGACAACAGAGAGAGAGAGAGAGAGGGAGAGGTAAAAAGAGCAATGGAGAGGGAAAGAAGGGAAGAGATGGATCTCAGCACCACCAAGGCCCTTTACCATCAATTGCTTGCTCTGGATAAGAACGTCTGCCAGATGCTGTAATTGTAATTGCGAAGAAAAAAAGAGAAGAGAGAGAGAGAGAGAGAGAGAGGGAGTGAGAGAAAGAGAGGATCACAGCATGTATAAGGACCTGATGTTTCTGACCTTTATGTGGTGATTGTTGTGCTTATGGTATAAACGTATTTAAGAAAAAAAAAAAAAAATCACAGGAGCCCAAAATGTATTTCCCATTAGAACACGAGAAATGTTGCACATTATCCATTACATACGCTCTACATTTTGATCTCTGATAAAGATCTCAAAAAAATTGGGACGAGGCATGTTTACAATAGTGAGGCGTCTCCTCTTGTTTTTAAATCACAGTTACGGCCCCAAATTACGGT
This sequence comes from Pseudolaguvia tuberculata, assembly GCA_026260255.1. NCBI lineage: Eukaryota > Metazoa > Chordata > Actinopteri > Siluriformes > Sisoridae > Pseudolaguvia > Pseudolaguvia tuberculata. Next base: position 2,185,251 of record JAOTRA010000029.1, on the reverse strand, counting down.
TACAAGATGAATTAATTGCTAAAATTGAATGGAATGTGTTTTCAGCCTGTGTTAGCAGGCATCAAATTTTCCATTTAATTTTCATTCTATTAAAATTTTTTAAAATGTGCAAACGTGTTTGGAATTTTAATTGTTTAAGTATGTATTTCTATATCAATATCAATGCACAAATGTGTGTGTGTGTGTGTGTGTGTGTGTGTGTGTGTGTGTGTGTGTGTGTGTGTGTGTGTGTGTGTGTTTAACATTGAACACATTGAACACTAAGCTAATATTATTGAGCATGGGGTCAATGTTGTAGCATACCATGAGGGATTTAACCATCTCGGGAACATGCATTCTATTCTGACCTATGACCTCTCCACATACCCCATAAAGCACTGAGGTCTGACCTTTCACCTTGACTTTTAATAATGTCTGCTGTGTATTGTACAATGGGAGTTTTATTACGTGATTATTAAAAAATCTTTTGATAAATCTGATATCAAATACCAATACTCATTTCTTCTAAAAACACAGACACTCAGATTTCAATGAGATTTTGGTGCCTGCAAATCATGAGAACTTTTTAGGTTCCCATATAAATAAGGTATCATCCATATCTTGCTCAAATTTTCTACTATTTACTACTTTCTCCATTCTTTTCTTCCCTCTTTAATTTCTTCAGTCTTTCCTTCCCTTTTCCTACTTTCCTTCCTTCCTCCTGCATTCTTTCTTTCTTTCTTTCTTTCTTTCTTTCTTTCTTTCTTTCTTTCTTTCTTTCTTTCTTTCTCTCTTTCCCACCTTTGTGTCCTTCCTCCAAATCCTTCTAGACTATCTCTTCCTCATTATCTTTCCCTTCCTTTAATGTCCAGACAAAAAAGCTCTACAAAGTTTTGTCAAGAGCTATGCAGTATAATCCTAAAAAAGTCATGTTAGCCAATCAAAAGCCTCAAATAATGATTTTTGGAACGCCTTGTTAGCATAGTTAGCAGCCGAATTTAAAAATTTCTATTTTTACCGTCTACACAACAACACTAAGGTCAACGTTTCTGAAAATACCCATGTTTGTATAGACCAGGACTTAATTTCTTCTTCACTTTCCTGTCTTTCTTTCAGCAGTCTATTTCTATTCATTTTGCAACACTAAAACACTTGGACATTGCTTGGACATTCAAAGGCCTCGGGTGGCCTACCTCCACCTCCTCCTCGGAGGTATTTAGAGTCCAGGGAAAACCAAAACCTGAAATATACTGTGACACTGCCTCAATATACTAGCTTGGAATTACTGATTTCATATTACATGATTCCAGAGACCTGGGGAAAAAATATCCCCTGACAACCGGATTAGCCTACAAACACAAAAAAGAATTCAGAACCAAAAATGTGTCTTAGGTTTATGTAGGATTTTACCTGAAAATAGGTGTATGTCCTGGTTTGGGTTTGTTCCAGGTGAAATGAGACGGCACGGAAAGAAATTGGTCACTGGCTCCATCTTTTTTCAGTCCATGGATGGTTTCCTCTGCTGGAGAATCACGAAGTGGTGAAATATTTCCGGAACTGTCCAGGCTGAGATCAACCTTTGCTGCTTGGAGTGCAGCTGTACAGTCCTGTGACGTCCTTCTGGTTTTGGACGGGATATCAGGGTCAGGGTTGCAGCACTGGAAGGGCGCAATATCTATAGGACTGCCGATCCAGGTGTCCTCAGTGACGCTGCCTCGTGGTGAAGGCCCTGGGGTAGGTGTTGGGGAGTGATGTGGCGAACCTGAATAGCAGATATCGGCACTGGAGTGGCGCCTTTTACCGCAAGGTGATGTGGGTCGAGAGGAAGGACGTGAAGGTGGTCGGGGGCTAAGCCAGTTCTCATCAGTGACGCTGGTGCGTGGTGAGTGGCAAGATGTCTGACGTGGAGAAAGAGAGTGGGTGTGTGGATGAGAGAGTGATGGGGCATAACTAGGATGGTGGTGGTGATGGTGCTGTTGTTGCCATTGTTCCTCGAGAGGGGGCCCTTTTGGCGAAGCCAGTGGAGATCCAAGTGTGAATCGTGCTGCTGCTTCATTTAACTCTGAATCCACGTCATCGTACACGTGTGAGATAGACTCGCATGAGGAAGCGTCTGAGAACCAGCTGCGTGAAGACAAGCTGCTGCAAGGGCTTGGGCTCAATGATGAATCACGGTACGAGTGATCTAGGGGCAGATACAAGTGGTCCCGAGACAGTGGACGCTCATGGAAGTCTCCATCCACACCTTTGGATCTAAGGTCAGCCTCATTCCCGTCTAACTCTTGCTGGCAGCTTGGAGAGATGGATGTTATCTGGATGCTTGGACATTCAAATGCCTTGGGTGGCCTACCTGCACCTCCTCCACCTCCACTAGGAGGGTATTTAGAGTCCGGGGACTCATAGTTGGAATCAAAAGGCTTCTGGAAAGGCTGCAGCGTTGGAGAAGTAGAGATGATTTGTGATTGAGGCTGGACTCCATGCCTCTGAAGACCTAGAGTCTGGTGCGCCAGTGCTGGGGGCTGACCCACGTTCAGGATGTAAAACGATGTGGTGTCATCTGGCTCCAGATCTGAAAAGATAGGGTCACTAGTTAGAAGAGGAAAATAGGGCTATCTTCATAATGATGAGTATTCTTAGTTACACACATTCTATAACACTTTAAACTGTAACTGTAACATTATTTTCATAAAGAACCTTTTGGAAACTGATGCTCGGGTCTGATTTTGGAGTATATATTAAAAAACCCCATAATTGATACAGAAGCGCAACAAGCAGCATAATGGTGCAGAAGGAAGCAACATCCTAGTCCCAAGTAAGGAACAGGAAACTCTAAATCATTTCTTATAGTGCGGGTATACTTGCCCCAGACAGGAAACTAGACAGTCAAATATCGTACAAGATGGACAATGGGCCAAAAAGTCACACAACATTTAGGCACTTTGAACCAAAGTAGATTTAGAAATAAACTAGATGGACAATAGTATTAAGGTACCTAACCATTCATTCATTCATTCATTCATTCATTTTCTTACCCGCTTTTTCCCGAATCCGGGGTCTGCTGCGCCTATCCCAGCACACATAGGGCGAGAGGCGAGGGTACACCCTGGACGGGTCGCCAGTCCATCTCAGAGCCACACATAGACAAACAACCATTCACACACACACACACATTCAGTCCTATGGACAACTACAATCACCAATCCCCCTAATCTGCATGTTTTTGGACTGTGGGAGGAAACTGGAGTACCTGGAGGAAACCCACGCACGCGCGGGGAGAACATGCAAACTCCGCACAGAAAGATCCCGGCCCGGGATTCGAACCCTTCTTGTTGTGAGGCGACCGTGCTAACTACTACACCACTGCGCCGCCCTGTACCTAACCATATAGGTATATATTATAGTAACTTCTAGGATCTTTCCACCAGATTTCGTGATGTGACTGTGTGGATTTGTGTTCATACAGTCGCATTAGTATTAGAGAGATCAGACACTAATATCAGGTAAGGAGGTCTGGGGTGTAGTCAGTGTTGACTAATTGACCCCAAAGGTATTTAATAGGGTTGATTCAAATTCAGGACTCTTCTACCCCATGTCATCATGGAGCTTAGAGAGTGTGTATACTTTGCACCCTGTGTTTTCAGGCTGGGCTCTGGATACTCTTTGCCCCAGACAGGATACTAGACAGTCAAATATCGTTTAAAAGAATGCAAATTAAAATTACCAGACAAGGCTTGTCTTCAGATGCAATAAATTAGGACTGGACAAGATATTAAATGATCGTAATAGATTAGGATAGACTGAAAATTACACAAATGCATTGTTGCTACTGGTTAAAAGGTCACATATTCAAATTGTTCTGAAGCTAATGGGCTGAATTCATCCAGTTCACCCAAAACATCAAGGTGTAAAATAGTTCTCACGCTATTATAACGTAAATACAAATGATTAGGTGGAGTAAGAATGAGCTCGATGATTAAATGAAGAAAATCATGGTTTAAAGCTATTGTCGCTTCTATGTTCTGAAAGAATGCTGCTGACAAGACATGTCAATGGGGCACATGTCTGGATCAAACATTGTCCAGGAAGTTCAATTTACAGAAATACATCATATAGAAAATATATTACATTTTTTCATGGATTATTACCAGCTGTTTGTAGACATTGTATTATAGAGAACATTTTAGAAGACTGCTTGTTTCTTTGCTTGATTGCTGTTGATCTGGGCAGAGAATCATGACGTAACTCCCTGTAGTGCAAGTGTGGCTAATATTGTATGTCCCTATCTTTCAAGGCTGGAAACCCAGGAGGCTGATAGGACAGATTAAAGCAAACAACAAAGCCCATCTCTCTATGCACTCTCAATCTTTCTCTCTCTCCTTTAATGGACTGCTTACGTTGCCCTTGTTCAGAGAAGAGTTTGGTTGTCTACAAATAAGCCACCAGGGAATCCATCCAGACCACAACTTTCAGGCTAGGTGAAATCAGGATGAGTGATAAAAAAGATGGTGTACAAACAATGCTTACCTCTCTATGCTTCTTCTGAAGGACACAGAAGAAGAGAAAGAAACATTGACATTGATTTTAATAAGGAGGTAAAACCTGCTACAAATAGGTCCCCATTTTAAAGTTGGAGTGTCGGCATATCAAAAACTAGGAAGCACACCCACACACACATATACACAACCTCCCGCCCATCAAATTGGCAAATACATTTTGGCTGAGTCTGTCACCACTACATGGTAACTGGTTCTATTTATAACAGTGAGATATCCTGGACCATCTAGACCAGGGGTGGCCAACCCGCGGCTCTTTGCCTGGTTTCATGCGGCTCTTGCGTTCATATCATATACTTTAGTTTTTTTAATGTGTGCTTTCGCTTCGCTTTAGTTCAATATGGTATATTCCAGTAGACGCAGAGATTCATTCATTCATTCATTCATTCATTCATTCATTCATTCATTCATTCATTCATCTTACACGCTTATTCCCTAATTCGGGGTCACAGGGGTCTGCCGGTGCCTATCCCAGCACACATAGGGCAAGACAGGGGGGTAAACCCAGGACGGGTCGCCAGTCCATCTCAGGACAGACACGGAGATCATTAAAGTAAGCAATGAGTGTCAATTTAACTCTCGCATGGAATCAGACGTCCACACTATTAAACACAGAATATCAAACATTAACACGGATATTGAAGCTCAGTTTCACTCTGACCTTAACGCATGTGAGTATTTTAGTGTCTCACTAAGAGACACTAAGTTGTGAGAGTTGTGACATACAAGACAAGCCTCAGTTGGTAATATTTACACCGTCTGGGTCTAACGATTGTGTGATATTGTGCAATTAAAGACAGAACCAGTGGCAGAACATGTGAAAGAAACAATGATGGGTAAATTTTTTACTATTGTAAATTATAATATTTTTGTTTGGGTGGATGATGGGGTGGGTGATGGGGTGGATGATGTTCATGTTTACCCATGTGTATAATGTGGCTCTTTGTGGTAACACAGTAAAAAATGTGGCTCTTGGTCTCTAACTGTTTGGCCACCCCTGATCTAGACCATGGAAATCAGCAAGGATGTGAATACTTATTCTAAAACCGTTACTACTATCCTACTTTAGAAATCATAATCATGTCACTGTTACCTTTCAGAAAAATGACAAGCATGCAAGAAATAACATACTTACAGTGTTTATTCAAACACAAAGAACGCCACATGTACCAAGTCTGATAGGAAATATGGAACAGTCACTCTCTCTCATATTCTTCCTCCAGCGCTAATAGATTTATTTATAGCCGCCCCATATGACCCGTAAGTCACAAGACATCCGTATCCGTGACAGCAAAGCTTAGTGGACAAGAGGGACACTGGGCCAAAATGTCACAAAACAGCCATGCACTTAGAACCCAAGTGACTGTGTTTGTAAGGTAGATTTAGAAATACAGTAGATAGACAGTGATTAGCATGCTCGCCTCACAGCAAAAAGGTCCCGGGTTTGATTCCCGGGCCGAGGATCTTTCTGTGCAGTTTGCAAATTCTCCCCGCGCTTGCGTGGGTTTTCTCCTGGTACTCGGTTTTTTTGCCCACAGTGCAAAACCATGAACATTAGGTTGAATGGTGAGTCTAAATTACCCATAAGAGTGAATGTGTGTGTGAATGGTTGTTCGTCTATGTGTGGCCATGCGATGGATTAGCAACCTGTCCAGGGTGTACCAGAGCCTCTCGACCTTTGTGCACTGGGAAGGCTCCAGAAAGCTTCTGTAACCCCGAATTAAGGAATAAGAGGGTAAGAAGATGAATGAATGAACTTCCAGTGAGGGAATAACATAACGCTACAACATACAATGATATAAGTTTCAATCTGTTCTGATTGGACCTGATGAAATTACTGAGATACTATTGGTATTTACAGCGACATCTGACTGAGATCCAATTGATATCTTTACAAATTCAATGATGCATTTATAGATTAATCCTAGATTATTATTATGATGCCTGAATGTACTTTCCTAATGTGAATTTTTTTTTTAAATTGTTTTAACAGACATTTTTAAGCAGGTTTTTTAATCAGATGCAAAAGATTTGAAATTCACTGACAAAACATAGCCAAAACATTTATACATAACAAATAACCGTGGACAAGAGTAACCCTCGCTCTCTGTCTCTCTTTTCCTTTTTCTCCCTCTTTCTCTCTGTCCATTCTCATGAGAGGATTGTTAAAACGATAGACGATTAGCAAAATTAAACAGCCAATAAGACAGATGATTCAAATGAGTAATGTCTGCTTCAACAATAACATTAAATATACAAAGAAAGAAAGGAAGAAATAAAGAAATAAAGAAAGAAAGAAATAAAGAAAGAAAGAAAGAAAGAAATAAAGAAATAAAGAAAGAAAGAAAGAAAGAAATAAAGAAATAAATAAATAAAGAAAGAAAGAAAGAAAGAAAGAAACACATGTAGATGTCAAATACATTTTCAGATCATTTTTAGCTTTTTACAAGTATCATTCATTCATTCATCTTCCAATTGGATTATTCCCTAATTCGGGGTCGCAGGGTTCTGCTGGAGCCAATCCCAACACACAAGTGGATACATTTAGTTTAAGTTTAAGGTTTAGAAGGTTTAGTTACATAATAGTTACATTACTGATACTGATTACTGTTACTTTATATCAGAAATATATTGAAGATATACTGTATATGTAAATATATTTTACCAAATATATATTTATATATTTACCAATATGTATAATATTTTTTCTTATGGGTATTAATTAACCACTGTTTGTTAGCAAGGCTAATCACTATGGTGCTTCTAAAGTGTTATTCAATAATAATAAAGTATTAAAAATTAAACCCAGGCTGTGTCCACTTTTGGTACTGATTTGATCATAGTTAGGGTTTAGAACAAAATGTTCTTTTCCTACAGGTGATGTGGTTAAAATTTCAAGCGCTTAGTCTCTTCCACTAATGCCTCCTCAGAACACAAACACTTCAAGGCAGTGAGGTCAGGAAAAGCTACCTGATATCTGCTTACAAAATCGTCTTGAAGCCAAGTGGGAAAGCACCCTGTTCAGGCCAAGATATAACCACCTGCCCCTGATGTTGTGAAGGAAAACCAAAGGTGAGGGGGGGTCGACATAGCAAAACAAGAGATGGAAAACAGTACAACTAGGGACCATGGACGACAGGTCATAAAGAAATCCATGGCTGCAATAAGCAGACGAAGACCACAACCAAAGAATAAATATTACACTATCAAGGGACCAGAGTGAAAACTTAGAGACTGCAGTCATGATAAAAGCAAAGCTACACAAAAGATTAGAGGGCATTGGGCTAAGGCAATTTGCACTTATTTTCACAATTTTATTTATAACAAAACGAAAAAATATTTCACTTTTTTTTTTATTATAAAAGCTACCATAAAATAAATAATCATCAAAATAGCAGCACAATTCACAAAACAACCCAATATTGGAACATTAGTGGAACTTACTACAATGGGATATGCGAACAAAGAATTTCACTGTGCTGTAATAAGGATTTATGACAAATAAAGGCCAATTACTTTATTGTAAATGTAATTAAATGGCCGTCGCTAGTAAACACGTTAAAGATGTCAGCCAGTTGTATAAAATGTGCTTTTATGGTATAATATCCATTTGTCAGAACTAAGAAGCCCAAACCTGCATGACAATTTCCCCATGCACAAAGCCCCTGAACTGTAGAACTCAAATGTCCTGGACCGTAAACTACTTTGGCATTAACTGAAACTTTACGAATATTGTAATGACTGAAAGGAAGAAACAAACATAACATCTGTGTTTAAAATCTGCTGCAAAGAGTTTCTGAAACGATTATAATTATTATATTTACAGCTGGACAGTATATACACAATATATCGAAATATCGCACTAAACGGATCGAAATGGTAGACGATTAAAGGCAGACAAGTTGATTTGATGTCAAGCAGAAAAATGTTAAAATGATTTTGAAGAAAAGCTACTGGTTAAATATATATATTTCTACCATTTATTCCTCTTCTAACCCTCTTATTCCCTAATTTGGAGTCACAGAGGTCTGCTGGAAAATCTCCCAGCAAACATAGGATGAAAGGCAAAGGCACATACTGGCCAGTCCATTGCAGGTCAATACACACACACACACACACACACACACACACACACACACACACACACACACACACACACACACACACACAC
>JAOTRA010000029.1:2125806-2136444 GCA_026260255.1 Pseudolaguvia tuberculata | reverse complement strand
GTGTGTGTGTGTGTGTGTGTGTGTGTGTGTGTGTGTGTGTGTGTGTGTGTGTGTGTATGTGTGTGTGTGTGTGTGAGAGAGAGAGAGAGAGAGAGAGAGAGAGAGAGAGAGAGAGAAAGAGAGAGAGAGACACACACACATAGTGTGAAATTTCCCTTTTATGGCAATAATAAAACGCAATAATAATAACCCATCTGGCATGGTGATCAAATAAATCCTAACCTGTACATTACTCAATAAATAAGTGATGTAATCAAAGTGCCTCATGTTAAAATGAAACACACACAAAATAGATACAGAACAGTTCCACATCAAATGTCGAACAATTTTGGCACCATCATCAATGCTTGTTTAAATGACTCTGTTCTGGCCTGTATGATGTACATGTGTTTTTCTGTATGAGAGATGACAATTAACAAGTGAACGCATTGGCTATGTGTATGTGTGTGCATGTGTGCATGTTGAGGTCTGGCCAAGACCACCCACCACATTGTCCCTTAATCAACAGTAGAATTGTCCCTTGCCAAAATTCTGACATCCATCTGAAAGATTCCACAGTAACACACTTGGTGAGCTCAGGGCTCACCGGATCACTCAAAGAGCCCTTCTTACACATTGCTACTGCTTCCTTCAATTCGATTTTTTTTCTTAGGAACATAGATTTTCAGGTACAATGGAGTTAATGTGAATGAACTTTCCAGTGGTTGTACAAAGGCACTACAGTTTGATGTTTATCAATATACTATATTAGATTAATTTTATATAGGTTACAATTTATACAGAAAATATGCAGAGGCAAAGTGGTTAGTATGTTCGCCTCAAAACAAGAAGGTCGGGGATCTTTCTGTGCAGTTTGCATGTTCTCCCAGCACTTGCATGGGTTTCCTCCGGGTCCTCTAGTTTCCTCCCAAAGTACAAAAACATGTAGGTTGATTCTAAATGCCCATAGAAGTGAAAGGAGTGAATGTGTGTGTGTGTGAGTAGTTGTTTATCCATATGTACCCTGCGATGGATTGGCGACCAATCCAGGGTTTGTTTAAAATCTGATAAAATATTCCAAAAAATTTCTTTAATTATTTAATAAATGTGTCATTGTAAATTTTATGTCTGGGTTCCTTTGTAACTGTTATAAAATGTTACACTAGATAAGGAGGCAATGTGAACCTTGGTTTCCCTTCTAAAAATCAAGCCATGATCTTTTTCCCTCCAGCATTGGCAGGATGGCAGAGAGCACAGATGTGGACCAGCTGCTAAGTGCCTTTAAAAGGTTTGCTATCCATGGTGACACTAAAGCCACAGGAAAGGAGATGAACGGCAAAAACTGGGCAAAACTCTGTAAGGACTGCAAAGTTATTGATGGAAAAAATGTCACGTCCACTGACGTAGATATCATCTTCACTAAAGTCAAGTGAGTTGATGCAGCTAACTCTATGATACTATTAATTATTTAACCCAGTGTGTAAAAAGATAATCTAATTTAGTAGTTTGTAAACCATATAAAGTACAGTATATTTACCAAGTTTTCATAATAAATGTAACAGTATATTTTGTATGTGACTTTAGGGCAAAGTCATCCCGAGTCATCACTTACGAGGAGTTTCAAAAAGCTTTGGAAGACCTGGCCCTGAAGAGATTCAAAGGTCAAAACAAGGAAGAAGCATTGCAGTCCATAAACAAGCTTATTGAGGGCAAGGAACCTACCAATGTTGGTGTAACGGTGAGTGAGAGAAATAATCAGATTTTCGAATGTATAATAGAGCAGGTGGCTTCGTGGTACACTGTTACCTCACAGCAAGTGTGTGTGTGTGTGTGGGAGGGGGGGGTTGCCTGTGACAGACTGGTGACCTGTCCAAGCATTTCAGGAAGCTGGGATAAGCTCTAACAGACCCCCTTGACCTTGAATTAGGGAATAATCCTCCTCTATTATTAGGGAATAATAGAGGATGAATGAATAAATGAATAATAGTGCCAATATGTGCAGAACAATTCTAAACAAAGTACTAAATGAATAAGTTATGGATGTGTCTATTTAAAGATGTTCATGGAGGCTGATTTAAAAAAAATAATAATTTATATGAATGTGTAAAAAATTTTTTTTGATATTGGAGTTAATTCCAAGGAGATTTTACTATATACTGTCAATAAATTAAAATGAATAAAATCTCTTATAACTGGCCTATTAATATTCTTCATATATTGCACAATAATGCTACTTACTTCTCCTCATTTCATACTTTTTTGTGTGCTTAGAGATGATTGAGTAGCTCAAGTCACCTGTATTTACATTTAGCATAGACAACAGGAGTTCATAAAGAGTTCTTGTTAGTGAAATAAATTCTTAACGAATATATACCATCTCACAGGCCCAAACCCATCCAGATCCAGAATTGTTTCAGTAGTATGTAATTTAATAAACATCATTTGTCATTTGTACTCTCAGATTATCATTCATCATACTTACATTTTCAGAAAGTGGCAAAGGGCGGAGCAGTGGACAGACTCACCGACACTGCCAAATACACAGGTTCGCACAAGGAGCGCTTTGACGAGAGCGGCAAAGGCAAAGGAAAAAGCGGACGGGAGGAGATAGTAGAGAACACTGGATATGTAGCGGCATATAAGAAACAGGGGTCTTATGATGAGAAAACCAAAACCAAATGAAGGTTGCTAGGCAAAAGGAAAAACGTGAGGAATCAAGAAGAACCTTATTTCTATCAGCACTTAATGGACCAAAGGCAGACCTGAACTTTGTCACGAAGGAAGCCTATGAATGTCAGGAAATTAAGTAAACAGCTGTGGCTGCGATTCCTACATACAGCTACTAAACGTGCAGCAGTTTTTTGTTGTTTCTGCACATTAATGTCTTCAAATGTTAATATGTTTGTCTAAATCTGGCCCATTTTTAACATGCATAACAAAGCAAAATGAATTAAAGTGCTTTTTGTTTCTACTCTGTTAATCAAGCTGAATTCTTTGGTAAGAACTCATAAACCCATAAACACAAATAAGGAATTTCAATTTAAACATCTGTATTTGAAATATACAAACCTGATTTCCAAAAAGTTGGACGCTGTAAAAATTGTGAATAAAAACAGAATGCAATGAAGTGGAAGTTTCAAATTTCAATATTTTATTCAGAATAAAATATAAATAACATATCAAATGTTAAAAAGTGAGACATTTTGAAATACTGACTCATTTTGGATTTTATGAGAGCTACACGTTCCAAAAAAGTTGGGACAGGTAGCAATGTGAGGCCGGAAAAGTTGTACATATAAGAATCAGCTGGAAAATCAATTTGCAACTTATTAAGTCAATTGGCAACATGATTGGGTATAAATAAAACCTCTCAGAGTGGTAGTGTCTCTCAGAAGTCAAGATGGGCAGAGGATAACCAATGGATCTTGGACCCAATGCTCCAAAATATCTGAAATTAGTTTCTCAGAGAAAATGTGCAAAGAGTTTGAAGTTTTCATCATGTACAGTGTATAGTATCATCCAAAGATTCAGAGAATCTGGAACAATCTCTGTGCGTAAGGGTCAAGGCCAGACCATACTGGATGCCCGTGATCTTCGGGCCCTAAAACTCTATAGGTCAAAAAATAAGCCATATCTAAACATGATCTAGAAGCACAGTGGAAAACGGTTCTGTGGTCAGACAAATCAAAATTTGAAGTTCATTTTGGGAAACTGGGATGCCATTCGGACTAAAGAGGACAAGGACAACCCAATTTGTTATTAGCTCTCAGTTCAGAAGCCTTTATCTCTAATATTATGGGGTTGCATGAGTACGTGTTGTATGAGCAGCTTACACATCTGGAAAGGCACCATCAATGCCGAAAGGTATATCCTAGGTACAGTATATGCTAGAACAACATATAATAACATGTCCAGACGTTGTCTCTTTCAATGAAGACTCTACATTTTCCAACATAACAATGCCAGACCACATACTGCATCAATTGCAACATCATGGCTGCATGATATTGTAATTGAAGGAGAAGAATCCGGGTACTGAAAATGGCCAGCCTGCAGTATAAATCTTTCACCCATAGAAAACATTTTGCACATCATAAAGAGGAAGTTGTGACCAAGAAAACCTAAACAACTAGAAACCTGTATTAGACAACATTCCTATTCCTAAACTTGTGCAACTTGTCTGTGACACACAGTTCTGTTTTAAATGACTAAGAAACAACTTTTTCTTCTGACAATTAAGGACTGAATTATGTAATAGAAAGGTAATGAGCGCTAAAAGTCAGTATCTGTTCAGAAAAACAGTGCTAAATAACATTACATTAAAGTTAATGCTGCCTTAAATATACATATAAAAATACATATACAAGTTATAGGTTTGCTTTTTTGTTACATTTTAGAAAAATGTAAAATTTGTTACAAACTAGAAAAATAGTTTCCTATTTAATAATAATTTTACCTGTTACTATATTTCTAGACAAACAATACATTAATGTTCCAAGTTTATACCATATTATAATACACACCTTCTTTCTTTGTCCTTCGGCTGCTCCCGTTCAGGGTTGCCACAGCGGATCCACGATCCGCACATTCGACTTGGTGGGGTTTTACGCTGGATGCCCTTCCTAACGCAACCCTCCCATTTCCTCCGGGCTTGGGACCGGCATTAAGGCTACTCCCTAATGGCTGGGCATCTATGGCCAATCTATGTTTCAAATATCCATATTTAATTTTGGTCAGTTTTAGTCATATGATTGAAGTTGTTTTGTCAAAATTAAAAGATTCATAAAATTCCCTTATCCCTTATGAAGTGTATTATTCCATCATTTATCTTTTACTCCTTCTTATTCTAACGGCTGAAATAAAGTTAATCTTACAACTAGAATTGTGTTAATTTGATTCATGCATAGCAATACTGCACTTACATTTAGGATATTTAATCCAGAGCGACATACATTTATCTCTTGCATACACCCTTGCACTGGGGCCCAGAGGTGGTAACTTAGTGGTGCTGGGAATCGAGCATCAATCTTCCAATAAGCAGTCCTTAACTAATGCTACAACTTCCCCTGGAATAATTGTGCTAGACAACAGCATAAATATTGCAAAAAAAGAAAATGTAAGGTTTAAACATTGTACCATTTCTGGTAGCTAGGAATTGGCCATATTAACCCATTTCTTCATGTAAACCACATAAGCCTGATTTAATAAGTGTTTGTGGTGCGTGTGAGTGAAAATGTCAAGCTTACACTATAAAAAAGATCCTAATATCCTGTCTCATCCAGAGACACATACACACACAAAGCCAGATCCATTTATGTGGACAGTGGACATAGTAAGTGTCCACTTCACCACCCCTCCACTGCTGTTTATGAGGAACAGGATGCCAATGTGGGTCCTTTCGTCACCATGGCAGCAGAAACGTACACAACATAACAGCTCGGCACCTGGCTCCGGCACTTCTCGCCTGCCTCGTGTGTTTGTAACTAAACACGCTGGTTCATGGCAACGTTTGTTTGGGACATCTCCTTGGAAGTCTCTAATCAAAACCATATCTCATGCAGAATCTGTTCAAATGTGGCCCCTTTTTGCCTTGATGAATTCTGTAAATCTTGCCTTAGGCCAACTTTGCTGCTTCAATCTAAGTTTAGAATAAATTGCTTGTCAAACTTAGTTTGCACTTGTGAAATAGAGGGAGGAAGTGCTGTTTGTTAGCACAGGAAGACTGGGGTCATATTGCTGTAGTTATTAAATCAAAATAGACATGCATGAAAAACACTAGCTGATGGCACCCAGGACATACTGTATTATACATCAGGACAAACTATACTATATACTAAGCTATACTCATATCCTACTATATATTAAGTTTTAATTTAGGAGTTTTGTTTTGTTTTATAAATGGAAAAAAATATGTTAAAGCTTTTTGTTTTGAATAGATTTTTAAACTATTGGATTTTTGCATGCATACCTCTATCCATTACCCTTATTTCTATATATATAACATGGAAACCTCTAAATTATAAATTCTATAATCACTATGTTCATCTTATGTACATTTCTCAGTCCAATGTTTCTTGCCTTAAATAATTCAACAGGATTCACCAATCAACCTAATGTACATGTTTTTAGACTGTGGGAGGAAACCCATGCAAGTGCGGGGAGAACATGCAAACTTAAGCTCGGGAAGCAAACCCGGCACCTTCTTGTTGTGAGGAGACTGTGCTAACCACTACACCACCGCACCGCCCATGTATCTCTTTGTGTTTTTGTTTATGAGTATGTTCATACGTGTGGACAGGGAGCTGAACAAATACAGAGTTTTATTGAACTGTTTAAATTGCAGTGTTTACAGTGTACATGACAATAAATTTTAAAATAAACTTAATTAACACCACCTCTTTACTTTTACATTTCCAGCATTTAGCAAAATCTCTTCGAACATCTTCGAACAGCTCAATACTGGTACATTAGACCTACAAAAATGATTGAAAAGAGCATATTTAAGAGGAAGAAGAAGAGTCTTGAAATCAGCCAGTAAATCTGGCGGTCACTACACTGGCTGGTAATACATTGATAGGAAGAGTGGTCTACCATCTTGGTGCCAGAACAGAGAAAAATGTTGAGGCAGGGAGCAAGTAAAGAGTGTTTGGAGGTAGAAGGGTGTTTGGAACCAAAGGTTGTTTCTTCATAAGATATTTGGTTATAGCTATAAAAAATAGATATTTCTTCAATGTTTTGTAATGTAACTTTTACAGTTAACCACATGAAGAAGGGGGTTAGACATACTCTATTCATTCATTACAGCTATATAATGCGTTACATAAATAATATTCAGTGAAAAAATATTTAGCAGTGGCTATATTGTTGGACTGCTAACCAAGAATATTGTGGGTTACAACCAGTAACATCAAGTTATCACTGCTGGGCCCCTGAGCGAGGCCCTTAACTCCTACCTGCTCAGTTATTGAAATGAAATAAAAATGTAAGTGTATCTGGATAAGGGTGTCTGTATTCTTTTTATTTTTGTAGACACCTGGAGAACCCCTTCCTATACTTATACCTTTACTTTAAAGAAATCAATATTTATAAAATACTTACTGCAATTTCTTGATGCTTTTCCAGATCATCAAGATCCTACCAATTACAGAAATCTGAATAATGAGGTCATCAGAAGTCATTTCTTTAAATGTTGTGAAGAGCTGGGAAAGACTTCTGATCGCTGAGCTGTAAGAAACTACCAGCAGGTCTTTTAAATGTTGCTACAATACGCTATGCTGCTATGGTGATGATTGACCTTTAAGGCCTCTTTGCCTTCAGCTGGAACGTTGTTGGACCAAGTCTCTGTGTCTCTATGGCTACAAAGAGGATCTTTCCTCTGCCTTAACCACATACATTGAACTTTTTCGATTTTCATTTGGGGCAATTTTTTAAGGTAAAAATTCTTGGACAAAAAAACAGATATTATTGAGTGAAGAATTAAAGGATAAGAGAGAAGAAAAAAAAAAGAAAACCAATCAAGAGATTTGATCTTATGAGGTGAGTACAAACAGTTATGACATATGATCATTAAAATGCCTTAATTTGGCAATAATTTGCATGAGTATTATTTACTCTTAAGCACCAACCCTCCAGGATCTGAAGATAGATTTGGTGTTATGAAATCAAACAACTCCAACTTTAAATGTAAAAGACTCAGAAAATGCAAACTGGTTAAAAAAAAACTGATTCACCAGATTATTTTTCAAATCTTGCAGATGTCCAAGTGTCTCCAGGTCCTTCTCACCATGTTCTCCTATCGTCCTCCTCTCCTCTTTCACAATCAAAAGATCTCAGGTTAATGTTTCAAAAGGAAAGTTCAAACAACTGATATTATGGAGAACAGAGCAGCAGACAGTTCTTGCTCCCAAATGGAGCACATCAGAGATTGGCTCTTTATATGTGGACTTTAAAACTTTAGAAGGAACCAATCAACCATGGGACATGAATTTTAGGGATGTTGTTTTGTCACAAACCGACATGAATCACCCTCTGGCTGAAGCAAGGACTGAGCTGGAATCACGTACTGACAGACTGATCCGCCTTAGCAAAGGTCTTTTTCTCATTTTATACTTGTTTTATAGAAACCTTTACACATTGATATTATAAAGTCTTATAAACTTTTATAGGAAATATGAAATGTAAGTAAGTTCCAAATGTAAGTAGTGTAATGTACGCCACCCTATTAACTTTTACCATTTTATAGCATCCAAAATGTTTATTCCAGAATAAAAGTTTACATTCATATTATTCTTTTAAGTTAGTTATCAAAAGAACTCAGGATACTACCTGAATATGTTTATTTACAGATAGAACTGCAAGTTTAACTCATTCGTGTGCTACGTCATGTACATACCATGACACCAAGTTAGTGGTTACCTTACCAGCACACCAAAATGTGCTTTGCACACCTTTCCCCTAATACATTGCCTCAAAATTGAAAGCACATACACAACTTGTCTAAAATTATAAATACATTTCAATGCAGGATTATACACAGTACAATATACAGTGAAATGATCTTTCTTAACATATCCCAGCTTGGAAATATTGTAAGCATGAAAATGGCCTATGTGCACTCAAGTACATGTATAAAAGTACTGGGACATCTGAATAATAAGTTCATTTGTGTTTATTGAAAATCCTATTCGATATTTGCAAGACCCTTAATCCTCAACTGTATAAATGAGATAAATATAAGTCGCCCTGGATGAGGATGTCTGCCAAATACGTAAATACAACTAAGAAAATGAGCAAATTGAGTGCCTTGCTCAGGGGTAGAGAAGTGGCAGTCTGATGGTGCTGGGAGTCACATGCTGATCTTACAATTAACAGTCCAATACCTTAACCGCTGAGCTGCCACTTCTCCACATATTTAACCACTATAATATTCACTATAATATTAGTTATGTTGATTAGGATGGTCTGGGGTGCAGTCGATGTTTCAGTTTATCACAAAGGTGTTCAGTGTTGAGATCAGGATTTTCCTGTTTTTCCACTCCACCCAAAACACACAATGTCTTCTTCAAGGACCTAATCTTAATAGGAAACTCATCATAGACATCGTTCACAATCTAGTGAAGAGTTTTTCCAGATGTTTGGTGGTTATAGCAGGAGTGAGACTAAATCTGAGAAAGAAAGTTCAAAAATCAGATATTGAATGTAATATTTAGGCATCCCTGTACTTGTCTCCATATAGTTTAGTTTGCACATGTTGTGAAGCTTATGTTGTAATAATTTATGGCATTTTGGACTTTTCCAGTTTTACTGTCTCATTCACTCTGCGGTGAACTTCATGGAAATGTTGATTAAGAAAACATATTTTGGATTAAAAGTTTTTGCTAACAATGAAAAATAATCATGTAAAAAAATCTTCTACTCAATCAATAATCTAATATCAATGTGACATACCTTAGCAACCGCTAAATAACACTAAACAATGTGGCAAAATAGAATTTTCCTATGTGTAAAATGATTCCTATTGTATTATATTCTATAGAGTTATATGAAGTGACCCACCAGCCTGATGCTAACCTACAATCAAAGATGGAACTAAACTCATTAACACAAAGACTTGACATGGATTTCCTGTTACAGCCACACAATCAAAAGACCCAACAGACTCCTGAACAACATCAGAAAGAACAGGTTGGGTTTTATTTAGTGACTATATTTCAAATACAATGACTTCTATTTCAGACCAGAAGATTGGCAATTGCTTCTTCTCCATTTATTTTATTTATAGAACACTTTCCACAACAGACATTTTCACAAAGCCATACTGAGTAAATCTATATTGCGGTTTAAAAGTATTGGTATTGAGGTAGCCAGAAGCGACAGTTGCAATGAAAAATTATATATTATACAATTGTAGGAATCCCATCCTCTTCATATGGAAAAAAAGAGCTTTAAACATAACTTCCATTCCATTTACTAGCATAATATACAAGTATACAATAACTAGAGATGTAAAGCATGAATATAGATCCAGTTACTGTATTAAAAATAAACAAGGTATTGGTAGAAATTATTTTTATTCTGTCAGAGATTATATTTTCTCAGTTTATTAAAATTGCCTGACAGCAAAATGCATGGATTTGAATCCCTGACAATGGCCTGTGTGGGTTTAATTTTGGGTACTTTGGTTTCTTCCAGTAGTCCAAAAACATGTACAATACAGTGATCCCTCGTTTTTCGCGGTTAATGGGGACCAGAACCTTCCGCGAAAGCTGAAAACCCGCAAAGTAGTATTTGCCCCTAGGAATTTTTGTTTATGCTTGTACTATACAAGAATGTTTAAATATGTAATCCACTCGTACTCTTATTGGTCTATTTCACACCGGAAACCTATCACTCGCCTTTATAAAAGCCCGTGTTATGTACTGTACTCGGAGTCAACTCATCTCTTTGGTTGACATGAAACAACGCTCCTTTCCACAATGTGGATGCTGCTGACCCGCCAAGCACTGAAGACTTCTTCTTTGTCCTTCGGCTGCTCCTGTTCGGGGTCGCCACAGCGGATCCATGATCCGCACATTAGACTTGGCAGGGTTTTATGCTGGATGCCCTTCCTAACGCAACCCTCCCATTTATCCGGGCTTGGGACCGGCACTAAGGCTACTC
>JAOTRA010000029.1:2110302-2125706 GCA_026260255.1 Pseudolaguvia tuberculata | reverse complement strand
TATCTGAAGGATCCAGAGTAGTCTTCTTCAAGATGGGAGTTACCCTTGCTCTCTTGAAGGAAGTCGGCACCTGACCACAATAGTTATTCTATTAAATTCTGTTAAATTATTATTATTATTTACAATAATATTATTATTCATTTTATTTTTGCATTTTTGCATCTAGGAAGTAGTGCATGAAATGAACAGACTGGGAATGATGGTTGATCTGTCTCACACTTCTTGGGCTACCGCACAAGCTGTGCTTCAGCTTTCCAAAGCTCCAGTCATCTTCAGCCACTCCTCAGCCTACACGATCTGTAATAATACGCGCAATGTCCCTGATGAGTTACTTCTTATGCTGGTGAGAGGATGAAGGGGACGTATATATAATTAGGCTATAAACGTTGTGTATAATGCAACTTTTGTATTAATAGCCATATTACACTTTCCCTCGATTTGTTATTCTTATTATTAGTACCAATGTGCTTTATTTGTTTCATCTTTTTTATACTAGAAAGCAAACGGAGGGCTCATCATGGTAAACTTCTATAGTGGTTTTATATCATGTGATGCTCAAGCAACCATCTCTCATGTAGCTGGTGAGTTAAACACTAAAGAATATTTCAATATATGCATAAAGAATTTATCATTAATTTTGTGGTTTCAGTTCTGGTGGTTCTATAAAATCTGTTAAAACAATACAAATCAATCATTTTAACGTGCACATTAAAATAAAAAGATGTTTTGTTAATACAGAATGTAAGCCTTTTCAAATTACAACTTGTAGTACAAGTGAAACATTATTGGAATTCCAAGTGGGAATTGTATCTTATAATTTGTAAAGTCCAAATCGAAACTATCAAAACTATGAAATATGTTGCAACGGTTCCATCTCATCCTCCAGTGCAGGTGTTTAGAAAAGGTTATATGTATCTCTATATGAATGATGAGTTTAAATGCACTAAAAGCTAGTTTTAATGCTTTACAGTCCATTATTTATTTTTTGTATTATAGCTTGTATGACATGCATATTTTCTTTTATCTTCAGTTAAACATGTCAAAATAAAATGATATAGACTATGTAGACTGTAATACATAATTTCTACCTTGCAGACCATTTTGACCATTTGAAGCATTTGATAGGAGCAAAACACATTGGAATTGGTGGAGATTACGACGGGGCTAGTGGGTAAGAATTTTCCTGGTTTTACAATTCTACATAGTTTAAATTACAACTTTCACTCACTTTTTTATTAGCACAAAATTCTATAATGATCTGTGGGTTAATGAACGCAAGCTCAGGGAAAACATGCAAACTGCACAGAAAGATCCCCGGCCCAGGAAGTGCAACCAGGATCTTCTTGTTGCAAGGCGATTGTGCTAACCATTACGTCATAGCGCAGCCTATAGATAATAAATTACAGTACTCAAGTCTGGATATATCAGCAATTATCTGTTTATCAAAGAAGAAGTTGTAATTTAAAATTATTAGCTTTTTGACTCTGTTTTGCAATGTTAGACAGTGGATGCAAGTTCTGCCTACGATATATAAAGAAACTTCCTGGTCAATGAGATTTAATAACATAAAGCAATCTACTGCGTCAAATGTTGCAATAATATATGAGAGAGCTGCCTCTATATCCAGAATCCTAAGAGCATAGAATATATATTTTCTCTTTTAGCAAAACAGTCTCAGCACAGTCTGGCCAGAGGAGATCTGCTCCTCCCTCCACAACTGAGCATGGTTTCTCTCAAGGTTTTTTCTGTATTCTGCCATTCCCCATTTTTGCTTAATTGGGGATTCCTGATTTACAGATTTAAGAAAAGTATAGTTAACTATTATCTTATTTGGTTTTGTAAAGCTGCTTTGACACAATCTTTGTTGTTAAAAAGTGCTATGAATAAAGGTGACTTGACTTTGAGAAACTGAAATCCTAATCGTTTTATTGTTGTATGTGTCTCTTCTTATAGGTTTCCTCATGGTCTAGAGGATGTGTCCAAATACCCTGCTCTGATTGCGGAACTACTGCGTAGAAACTGGAGCGAGGTGGAACTAGCAGGCGTTTTGAGGTTTAACTTTCTTCACGTTTTTGAGAAAGTGGAGAAGGTGAGATACAAATAATTTGAATCTAATTTATAATTAATCTATACATTTATATCCTTTTACAAAAACATCTGATCAAAACTGGTGATCACCAACAAACATCTGTAGAAAAATACTGAATACTATATACCACTATTGAATTGAATTAGAGTGTTACAGTACATAATCAGTTCTAACAGTATTTCTGGTTGTAAAGCAAATCACAAAATATAACTAGAGTATTGTATAGCATATCTTCATTTCAAGGTAGGAGGAATATTATATTATGTAGACAGGTATTGTTCCTAAGCCCCTAAAGCCAAATCATGAATTGCCCACTAGCGATCGACTGATATTTTGAGAATTGCAAAAAAAAAAAACTTGTCTTAATGAGTTATGAAGCTTTCAAAGATATAAAATTATATTTGCGTTAAATGAAACTGACTTGAATAATCTGATAAAATATTGCAGTGGGGGTAATATTTACCTTCACCAGGCCCAGTGGGCAGAGGAATGGCACAGAATGGTGGTCAGACAAATCCCCCAGTTGGGCAATTTGGGTTGGGAAGTTGGGGTTGAGTTAGATAGATACTCTGTAAAATTTGTTAATTAATTGCTGGATTAGCAAAAATATTGTACTAATTTTATTGTTTGGACCTGGCTGAGAAGGATGTGCTTTTTAGAAACACAAAAAAAAACCAAATGAAATTTATTTTTAAGCAAATATTTCCACACAAAAGAAGATAAAAACGTATTTGTACACAGCTTGTATACAGTCTTTATCAAATTTAATGGGGTGGGCAACACCCATTCCTAGAGCTACAGTGTTATACATAAAATCTCTAATTTACTCTGTTATTTTGTCAGCAATAGAGATAAAACAATCATTTTTAATTTTACAAATTAAGTTTGCATGTTCGTGCTTGCGTGGGTTTCCTCCTGGTACTCCGGTTTCCTCCCACAGTCCAAAAACATGCAGATTAGGTCGATTGTGTCATGCCCTACCCCTTACACGTCACTAACCACCATTGCCCGCTGATTGGGGGCATAATTTATTATAATATTATTTAAACGTTATGTTTGATATTATGTGGATAAGTGTGCATCTGATCTTCGAATCTGTTTCCTTGTTCAAGTTCCGTCTTGGTCAATGAATCTGTTTCTATGTTTGAGTCCCATAAGCTAAGTACTGTTTTCATTAGAGCAGCTTTGCTGCACGGTTTCGTTATGGCTTCTGTTTAATAAAATCTGTTAGTACTTACCAGTAAATAAAAACGTGTTCCCAACGTCTGACTCCAACCTGTGTTTACAAGACCACGTAACAGATTAGAGATTCTAAATTGTCCATAGGAGTGATTGTGTGTGAGAGTGGTTGTTTGACTATGTGTTGTGTTGATGGACTGGCGACCCGTCCAGGGTGTACCCCCGCCTCTTGCCCTATTTGAATAGGGAATAAATATATGTAAAGAATGATGAATGAATGAATGATTAAGTTATAAAAGCATAAGTAACTGATATTGGTTCAAAACGACCAATTGAAGTTCATCTCTATTTTCCACACATCATTGCAGTCGGATTTATTGTAATCATCCTTGTTTGTAATATGTCTACACTAATCTCCTATGACTAAAATCTGACCCTTTTTTTCTTATTCTGATGCCCAGATACGTGACAAACTACGTAACACACCTGCCAGTGAGGTAGAAATCCCCCTCGCAGAGGCCAAAAACGAATGCCGATTGGTGCTGACCCGTCCACACTTCCTTAAAGCTGTCAATACATTTGGTATACAACCAAGAAATCCTTTAAGCTCAGGTGCTCTGTTTTCTACTGTTATTTATGTTCACTTTATGCTGGTACATAACAATATAGGCATATTTAGCTGAAATAGTAATTTATTAAAAATGTTGTACTTTTTTATCAACAGCTAGTTAGCACATTTATTGATGTTGCTGCCTATTTTATACATTATTCATTTAGAGCTGGCTAATAAATTGTTAGTACTTAAATCTGAATTTCTTAGTAATTCCTTTGTGAAAATTGTATATAGAGTTAAAACACTATATATCATACCAGCACTTCCTGGATATATCTAAACATTAAACATTTCTCCCTCTTATTTAGATTTTGGTCTAAGACTTCAGTTTGTCAGATTTCATTGGCTTAAAAATGATATAAATACTAATGTGTACTAAAATACCTTCTATGTTTGTTATTAGATTATTAAAATACATTGCTGTATTTTAACTGAAATTGTGCAATTTATTAATTCATTCATTCTATGCTTATTTACAAATTTGGGTCATAAGGGTCATAAGTCCATTACAGGGCCACACACACACACACACACACACACACACACACACACCACATGTAAACGGATTTAAGGTTCAAGGTTTTATTTCTTTTTCTCATGTCAATAATACAATTTTATCACTTCGAAATTCATTTGAAAAGTTTTTTATATTGGTTACAGCCGTCATTATCAGTTGTATGAAAACCAAAGTATGAAAGAACCTCTATTTACAAATCCCTATTTTAAATTTCATTAAAAAGTCCAAAAACAAATATTTACAATTTATTAAAAAAACTTTTTACCCAAAACTATGAATAAACTTAATGCTCTTTCTTTAACCATTATCTACAAACAGGAGCTCTCAAATCAATGGGAGTAAAAGCTAATAAATAAGGAAATAAATAAATTAAAACATTTTCAAAATGCTTTTTAAACAATTTTGTGTTTGGACTGAGGATTGTCGTTTAAAATGAAAATTTCTCAAAACAGCAGATTTGTTTTCTTTCCTGTTTTCTTTTTTTATGCACTGATAATGCTTCCTGCTATTGTCTATTTATAACCACATATTAATATTGTATTTTTCTAATAAGAAGCAGATTATCTTGCTTTAGAATGTTGAGTAGTCTTAATTTTCATTTGTCCAGTGTCCACTGAAATACACTTTTTGATTCAGGTTTTGTGCTTTTTATGACATACTGAGTCATCTACTGTTTAATGCAGTGTGTGGTGTGTTAATACATCTGTGAGCTTTGTATTAACATGAGAATGGGTGTAGCATGAAGGAGCAGAAAATGGATGTAGAGATTGATGTCAGAGGAGAAAGGGTGTGGAAGAAAAATAAAAGAAAGAAATGGTGATGAAGGGTACGAAAATATCAACAGCCTTCCTGCTAATCTGTTTCTTTTCTGCATGGTTTCAACCAATTCTACGTAGATTATTTGCGTAATCTTAAATGTGTTTATGAGAAAAGAATGTAAATCGATATATTGTCATTAAAATTATTGACTGCATTATTTTAGGACAGCTCTGGCCTCTATTTAAACCAAGAAAATGTGAATTAGGCAATTAAAATTTTCTGTGATGGAAACATTTACATTTCTGGTACTTGGTAGGTACCATGCAACTGCAACCAGCACTTGAGGGTTAAGGGACAGACAGGACAAATTTCATGAAACTGATAAATGAACACGATTGGATAAACTACACTGATTGGAGTGTCATGTGACGCATAACTTCACAACTGCCTTGCAAGTTGTCTTTAACCTTCTTCTTTCTTCTTCTCTTTTCGGCTGCTCTCTCGTTAAGGGTCGCCACACCGACTACCTGCATGTCTCTTCCTTGGTCTTCCAAGTTGTCTTTAACCTATGTCTATTAAATAACATTACTTCAATATAACTGACATTTTAACTGACATACATACGATTTCAAACTAAAAGTCTCTGAGATAATCAGTCATATTTAGATAACATTTTGTTATTCTGTGTATCCTTTCCGGGGCACATCTGTGAGTGTGGTTATTTATGAGTAGATGGTGATTACTTCACGGCCTCCACCCCTTACAAGAAGCACTCTTTCAAGACCTTCTGTCAACACCTCCAGAAATTCCATATCTAAAACTTTCGAGTTAGGGAAGAAAAAGTTAACATAAGACAACTTGAGTTAAGATAATAAAACTGTTTAATTAGCATTTATTCAAAATTGTTCCGTCTCATTTGTATAAATTTAAATCATCAAAATGATTTTGTCTCATTTGTATAAATTTAACATGAATTTATATTATGAAAGTACATCACTGTTGCCGAATTCAGTTTACACTATAAAGGTTTTTGACTCTTATTGAGTTGACTTTTTTTCTTTTACCAGGGATATTGTTGTATATGTTTATCAAAAGTTTTGAAGCATGCTAAGGATACAGTTTTCATCACCATCAGGATTGCGGGGAGGGCCAGGCATGTTGAGCAGCACCAGTCTGGCATCATGGGACTTGTTTACAATGACTTCATTAAGCTTTACTGCTGTATGCATCCGTCTTACATTGGACTGATCTCTGTGTCAGATAAAAATATCTCAAAGACTGAGTAAAACATTAGCTTGACATTATATTAGCGTCTTATCTATTTTGTAAGCACAAAAATGTAACAGTTCTAAAGAAATTAGATCACCACTTAGCATTCAGTTAGAAATTTTTGAATTCTCAATACTTACGGTTTAAGACTAATAAGCTCTCTAAAGTTCTCTGGAGCATTGTTGCGGTTTCGTCTCTCTTTGTCTAGCTTATCTTTGGTCCACGTCATCTGGATCTTCTCAGGCACTTCTTCCAGGGTTTCCTCTTCTTCATCAGAGTACAAACTGCCCATTCTCACCAATGAGTGTCTGTCCTTCACTAACTGAGCCTAGTAGGATCAATCAGGATATTAAAGTCATCAGTGTAACATTAAGGTAGAAATTGTATTATTTTATTCTATACACTATATTGCCATATAGTTTGCGGACACCTGACCATCAGATTCATATGTGGTTTCTCTGCAAAATGTTGCAACAAACATGAAATCCCACAGTTGTCTTTGTATGTCGTAGCATTACATTACAAGAGAAAACACTGTTCCAACATGACAATAACCCTGAGCACAAAGCCGCTATCTTTATTAAGGCATAGTGTGATTGGATAGCACTCTTTTTTAAAACTTTAAAAACACTGAACAAAATTGGTATAAACTGGAACACCAACTACACTCCAGATCTCCTTACCTTATGTTAGTGTCTAATCTCACTAATACTATTATAGCCGAATGAACCCAAATCTCACAGTCAAGCTACAAATTGTAGTGGAAATGTTTAATAGAATAATGAGTCTCAATCTAAGAGTAAAATGGAGAGTAAATCTGGAATAAGGTGTGAAACAACATATGTTTGTGGTCACCTGACCATCAGAAACATCTGTTTATTTAGAAGGAGTTTCCTGTGGTTGTATGTTTGAATAACTACTTGGCATTAGGAAAACTTTACAAAGGGTTGATCATGGGATCTCAGAAAATAACAAAAACAAAGAAACAACTCAGTGTATCTATAAAGAAAAAAATTAAATTGTAGTATTGTATTTTTAGAATTACTATGAAGCCTGTGAAACACAGTGGGCTAATTCACTTTAAGCCATCTCACACCACCCAAACATTAATCATTATTAAAATTATTTGGGATATAGGTGTTGTAGAGGCGCAGTGGTTAGCACGTTTGCTAAGAAGACCCTGTGTTAGCTTCCCAGGCAAGGGATGTTTCTGTACGGAGAGCATGTTCTCGCCGCGCTTTCGTGTGTTTTCTCCGGGTACTCCGGTTTTCTTCTACAGTCCAAAAACATGTACATTAGGTTTATTGGTGATTCTAAATTAGGTGTGAGTGTGTGTGGTTGTTCGTCTATGTGTTGCCCTGCGCTGGATTGGCGACCTGTCCAAGGTGTACCCCTGCCTTTTGCTCTATGTGTACTGGGATAGGTTCCAGCAGACATCGTGACCCAGAATTAGGGAATAAGCAGGTTAGAAGATGAATGAATGAATATTTGAGACATTTCTGTGTAATTACAAGGTCATAAACATAATGGCATTGTAATGAGTAGATTCCATGCACACACTTCTCTGTTCCTCTCAGCTGTGGACAATCTCATCTGCCTCAACATCTGAGACCTCTGCTCCATCATTAGTGTCCTTTCATAGGTGTATGCAGAGATGTCACTATCGTGCTACAAAATACCAACAAAATAACTTGATTTCAGAATTGAAATAGAAACTTTCACACTTTGATACTTCAAGTAAACTTTGCCATTTGAAACATTTTATACCAACTAAAGGTTTGTTTACCATTTCCACCACCTCCACTTCTGCCTCTAATCTGAGCTGGTATAAAAAGGTTGCCAGATCCTTTTTCATCTGAATGCTGTTATCATCCATCTGGGCCACAGTAAAAATACGCATCTTGCACTTACGCCATACCTAAACAACATTTAAAAATTTTAAAAAGTGATTTTTGGGACCATTTTGTTTTCTTTAAGCGTAAAACAAACTATGGAAATTATATTTTATTTGCTGCTGCACAAAACGTGGTGAATTTATCTAATAATTTTCTCTAGCAATCTCATTACTACTTTGTCAACATGAATTGATGACACTGAAATCCTGTGTATGTTATTGTTTTAAAAGAACAAATATAAACCTTGTGCTGTTTAAGTAGGAAAGGTAGTAGCATAAGCATTCCTCCATCGTGGACTATCCACCACACATCAATGTGTCCATCCATGAAGCGTTCATGATTGCTGGGGTAGAAGGATACATTCTTTGGAACCATCAGTGCCAGGTGGGCAGCTGTGGTACATCGAACTGTGTCTAAAAAAACATTTTGGATTAATGATACATTTACCTAAGTAAAGTTAGTCATATTCTCTTAGGTCAAAAAAGATGAATAGAAAACCTATTTTATAGTGACCCTAGCATATTAAGAATAGGATAGCAGCACAAATCCTCACCAAAAAACAATGATAAGAGAATGACATATTAAAAATAGGAAAATGTTACGTCTTCAGAAAGTATGCGGGCGACAACTAATTGTCAAATAATTGCAATTTTTTGTAAAATCAATTAAGCATAACAAAAGCAACTGAAAGCATTTTAAAATTGTTCTAATTTGTGCCTTATTAATGTTCTAAATATTTTATTTCAGATAAATAGTATTTAAGAAAATAACTATTCAGTCAATAATTTTGTATTGGAACCCTAAGCACCACTGTGGAGTGACAAACGATATCTTAGTAAACATAATTCATAAAACACTTACTAATAAAGGTTTTCCATGCTCGAGGATCCTCGCTTTGTCTCCAGCCATAAGGCCAACCCATAACTACAGTGTTGTGCTTCATTCCACCTAAACCACATGACTGAATAAGGTGGGCAATTCCTTCGCGTACCTTTGATGCCACCACCACCTGGCAGAATCCTTTAACTTTCTCTATTTCCATCATATTTTTTATGGCCTGAAAAAAACACGACAGTTTAACTCTGAAAAAAAATGAACCATGATCTCATGTTTCTAATCTTTTATTTAGTAATGCTATTCATATCACCTGCTCTGAGGCCTGAGCTTCACCATAGCTGTCCAAGAAATTGCCCTGGATTACTGATCCAACAATCGTCAGGCCCTTTCCTGCCTTTAGTTGTGAAGCAAATGTTAGCATTCTGGGATATTTGACATGCAAATCTTCATCCAACTTCAGGAGAACAAGCAACTGTGGTCTGTAAACATGATTAGAACAAATCTGTTAACTTAACAGTCTCATATACTTAAATAAGAATTGAAGGACACAACAAACATGAGTAGACTTTTCGTTAACATGTCAATTGGATTAGTATTTGAAGTGCATTGGAGTGGAGTGGGGTGGATGATTGCTCCTCTTGCTGGCAAATTCAGATGAATATAAATAATAACAAATAACAAAAATAAATAAATTAGGATAGCCTGATCACATAACTTTCATGGTAACAAACAAACCTCCAATTTTTGGTGTGAGGTGGTCCGGCTTCCAAACGAAGCAGTGCATATCGAGCAGCACTGAGCGACAGACCCCGTATCCCATCTCCCCATTCTTTCTCCGCTCTGAGACACATTGTCAATAGAAAGCATGACAAAGTGTTTAATATACAGTATAAGTGTTACATATGAGCTCATGGGGAGCGCACTTAGTTAGTGCAGAGCCCTAAAGCAAGGCTGAAAGAGAGCGACTGTAAAATAGGTCGAGACAGGATGTGGGAAAGTAATATGTGCTTGTGTGAAATTGATTCATTCTTCTTCTTACCCGCTTATTCCCTAATTCTGGGACACGGGGGTCTGCTGGTGCCTATCCCAGCGCACATACGGCAAGAGACAGGGGTACACCCTGGACAGATTGATTGCCAGTTCATTGCATGGCACACATAGACGAACAACCACACACATTCACTCCTATGTGCAATTTAGACTCACTAGTCCGCCTAATGTACATGTTTTTGGACTGTGGGAGGAACCCGAAGTACCCGGAGGAAACCCACGCAAACACGGGGAGAACATGCAAACCCCGCACAGAAAGATCCTCAGCACGGGAATCGAACCTGGGATCTTCTTGTTTTAAGGTGACCGTGCTCTGATTAGCTGGAGGTGTTTGAATGAAATGGTGATTCTTACACTCAGAGCTAAAATAAAATCTACATCAGCAGCAAATTAACATGAGAACCAAACCAACCGAAATCTTTCTCTAGTAACTAATTTAGTTTGCTTTCTTTTCTCACTTGATTTTTGTTTCTCACTTGATATATTTTCCTAAAGTTTTTCTTTTCTGAAAGCTCTTTATTCCCTAATATTTCTTTCATTACATCTTGTATTTCCTTATATACTTTTTTTTCACCTGGTTTTTTTCACCTTGTGATCGCACACCTGTCACTCTGTGTATCGGTCGTTTATAGAAATGCGGTCAGGTGTCTGACATCCGGCTGATTACCTGTCATGGAGGCATTGTCTGGTATCCATGCTTCCATGAATTTTCCAGCGCATAAATCTGTGATGTTACAATAAGCAAGGGAAATACCCTGCTTCCTGTCCATCTTCACCATGTATTAACATATATGTTAAATTTTAAACCAATAAAGTTAAACTTATATAAATATTAAAATATATATATGAACCAACACTCACCCTTGGTATTCAATGTATTTGTAGATCATGCCAGCAATGCACATGGCTACAATGGCATAATACCAGGACGAGATGAACATTAGAGCCAAGCACATGCTCATTCCTAGGAAAGACAGCGCCCTGTAAAATAGACAAAAAGGACAATGGATGTTTGTTTATCAATAGGCTAGAATGCTAACTATTGTGGTAAAGCAAAACTCTGCCATAGCAGAAGCTAATTTTCTACTGCATGACACTAACCAGTGATAGTATTTAAAACGTGGTCTCCAGTTTGGGGTTCTTAGAAGAGTTTGGACGGCACAAGCCAAATTGACAAACAGGTAACACATCAAGAAAAACCTGTTACAAAAAAGTTTTGATAATTCAAAAGAAAGTTTTACCCCAACATTAATTTGAATCTCTTATATGGCAACTCTATTGATTCTTTGTAATGATGAAACATGCTCTATACATATATAATTATGAAGCTGAAAACCACAGAGCGGGCGACGTGGTGGCGTAGTGGTTAGCACGCTCGCCTCACAAAAAGAAGGGTTCGATTCCCGGGCTGGGGATCTTTCTGTGCAGAGTATGCACACGTTTGTGTGGATTTCCTCCGGGTACTCTGGTTTCCTAGGGCAACAATGACCTAGACACTCTACAAAGCTGAAATAAGCAGGAAGAAAGTTCTCTGCTCATAATACTTAGACCCCCATTGCCATCGTAAAACATGATGGTTGCTTCATGCTAGGCTACATACAGAGTGCCGTATTTGGTGGAAGCTTGAAGTACTCATGACACTAAAACCACTAATGCCATTGCTTGTCATTGTGGCGGCAAGATGTTGTGGTCATATTTTAAACAGCTGGAACCTCAGGAAGTGAGTCATGTTTAAGGGTTAGATTAATGCATCCAAACCAAGACAATCCTTGGAAACAACCTTTTCCAGTCTGTTCTGAATGGTTATAATAATAATTTACAATATGAAATGCAAGTGAGTGTGTGATTTTGTAAAACATGTAATACACTCTTACATAGAGAGAATAGGAGCCACCATATCTAATGATGCGATTAAGATACCCAGCTCGGCTATAAGAGCTGTCAGCAGCAAGGCCCATGTAGGCTCTCCGTTGGTTTTCCCATGTCCAAATACCTAAATGTTAAACACACAGAGACAAAATATTTATTATTTAAATTAGAATATATCACAACGTAGCATGAAATATCTTTATAATTTTATTTAATTTTACAGAAAAACAGAATGTCACAATTACTTAGAAACACTGGATTTAGAAACAAAAATAAATAAATAAATGGCTTTAAATTGTGCATGATATAGGTATAAACCAAGATCTTACTCTGAGGAAAGGAATGATGTTGTCTTTAGCAATGGCTTGTAAAAGACGTGGTGCTCCGGTTAATGACTGCAAGCCTGCGCCAACCGTAGAAAAAAACGACCCAATCACAATGACCCATGGCGAGGGCCAGGAGAGTGTACCAACTACCAGATTTTTACTAACTGCATCTCCAAATCTGGACATTTACACATAAAAGTTTGCTTGTGAAAACAATCCAATGCATGTGACTTCAATAAGGCTGGATTAGTTATATTAGATTACCTTTATATAAATACTTTCATTTACAGAATTTACCATACGTGTATACTTACTTGTCTCTGAGAACCACTCCTTCAATACATGCCCCGAACAAGATAACTGAACTAAAATCTGATCATTATAATTCAGGAGCAAATACAATTTTAGATGGTTTATGTTGAAGAACATTTCATTTGATTAGCTTGACATATTCTGTTTTGTTGCAGATCTTATAAGATTAAATATAGGTAAAATGAATGTAATTTACAGTAGCGAGGATACAGACAAGTGATGTGGTAGTAATGGCCAGTATTGTCCCTACAGGTATAGACTTCTGAGCATCTCTCAAATCTCCTGACCTGTTTGATCCAGCCATAATACCTAAAATACGACCAAAAAAAAGAAATAACATACATGGTTTATCAAACATATAGCTACACTGACAGATTGACAGAATTAAATAATCATAAAAAATTGCAAACATATAATACACCAGGGGTGGGCAGTCTTGGTTTTGGAGATCTCAGGAGTTCAAGTCTAACTCTAATCAAATGGGCCACCCCTGTAATACACTTTAGAAATCATTGGGATATTCATTGTATGCAATATCTGGGTTAACATATTAGATTATTTCAAACTTTTATTGTGTTGCTTGCATGGATATAAAATACAAATTTACAGTATATGAGTTAAAATAAAAATTAACGGTTGACCATTACAACCATCACAGACTATAAATGGGTAAGTTAATGTCATATGATTGATGCATTTTACACACTAGGATTGTCCCATTTTCTCCACAAATATGTACTTTTAACTTCACTGTTGACTGATTTTTGTCCGTTGTATATCTGTGACTAAAAACACCGATACTTGTTTTAGCCTGTTTTCAGCTGCAATAAAATAAAGATGAAAACGTAAACGTTGTGTCAATGATAAAATTTCAAACAAAGAATAACCAAACCCAAATAAACCCTAGAATGTACCCTATACAGCGAATAATAGGTTTTATATACTACCTATGTATTGCTGTAAAAATTTAAAACTACATTTAACAATATTAATAGCATTTAAAACAATACCCTAACTGGGCTTAATGCAAAGACCTGTGGTATACCATATATAGAATATTGTCATTGGTCAGAAGCTGTACCTGTAGCTGATGGAAAAAATATTCCAACAAGGAGTGTGAAGCATGTGGCAATGTCTGCAGATACATAGTATCGAAAGGATTCCAGAGACCCGTGAACATCCTCAGAAGACAAACTTGGTTTCTCTAGAATCTGCCCTTTTTCCATATAATCACCCCACATGTTCTCTGGCAAAAGTGTTAAAATGTTTATGGAGACAAATTTCCATACCAGCAGTGAAAAAATTCACATTGTTTAATGTTTAATTAAAAAAAGAAATCAAGCTAGATTTTCGTACCTCTAATAATTCCACTGGCCAATCCAGGAATTCCTTGGATTTCGGTTACGTTGTTTTGGGCAAAGTATTCATCACAGTGAAAATTGCTGCCGTTCTCTGAGCTACAGAAATTCCTCCACAGCTTACTGGGTACTGTCTCATTCCCTACAAGTACAGTCTTTGCACATACATCGAAAAGGTCACGCACCAGCGTCCTGTTTCCCAGCATACAAATCCTAAACAAGAACAAATCCCAAAAGTGTTCCAATTTAAACTTACAAAGTAAAGATTAAAGGAATTAGAAATACACAAATGCTTTTAAATGCCATCCAATTTACCCTAGTGTCCCTTTAAAACATATTACTGTATAATCAGAAGTTATTATATTTAAGGTTTGTCTGGACATACGGGAACTCGGGTGGTTGGAAGATAGATTTCACTGCTCCAGCATAGATGGAAACAATGGAAATGATGACACAGGTGAGAAAGAGTGAGGCAAACTTGTTTACGTATTTCACTCCTACGAAAACCACTACAGCCATGAGACTGAGACAGATGCTGCCATAAACTCTCATGTTGTTCAGCATGACACTGTTCTCTGCATGGACATCACTCGCATGAAATATGGCTGCTTGTGGCACCAGATATTTCTGTAGATTTCAGAATAGAATGATTAATACAGTTATAAATTTAAAATTAAAGTTATACTTATATTCTTAATTTAGCAGTTAGGAATAAGTCTTTATAAGTGATGTAATCAAAAGAAAGTTGTGTAAACATCATTGGATAGGTTTGTAAAATAGAATATAAATACAAATCAACAGTTTGACTTACAAGAAATATTTCAATGGCACCCAGGATGTACATGGCAGCAGCAAAGGTTGTTCCCAGATAAAAACAAAGTCCCACTGCACCCCCAAACTCAGGCCCCAAAGACCGTGAAATCATGAAGTATGCTCCACCAGCTAGGAAAACCCACCACATGTATTAACCCAATGGAAAATACTTTTAAAAACATACATGATCATGTCTTTGCTAAAAACATAATTTGCAAACAGTAGAAAGCAAAGAGTAGCCAAATTTTGGTCTAGTAGTAAAATAGTAATAATAATTATTTTGGACATTACCTGGAACAACGCCATTGGTAGCGATGGCACTCATTGATATTGCTGTGAGCATTGTCTGTAAATTACAAATGTTTATTTTTCTATCATTTTAGTTAGTAACAGTTTGGAATATAGTGTGATTGTTTTTATAGAAACATAGTCTGTGTACCTTTATGATAGATAGATAGATAGATAGATAGATAGATAGATAGATAGATAGATAGATAGATAGATAGATAGATAGATAG
>JAOTRA010000029.1:2080773-2092980 GCA_026260255.1 Pseudolaguvia tuberculata | reverse complement strand
ATATACGTTGTAAGGACTGTGCCCTTGGAGGACCGCCTGCAGAGGGCGAATTCTAGTGTTCCATTTCCATGGTGGCCATTTTGGGTGTGGTCCGCCTATATAAGCAGCTGGCCTTCAAGGGCTCATTGCGAAGTATTGTTGCCCTAGGCCTTGCTAAGCGTTTTGTATATCTCTGGATTTATGACTCTTGGATTATTGATATTGTTCTGTATTTTGACTACTCTTTGGATTACCTTTTTGGATTTGTTTGCTCTTCACTTTCCCCTTTCCAAATAAACTCCTGATTTTTACTGCATTATGGATTCTTCCAACTTGCCTACAGCGCTTTTGTTACACACGTTACCTCAATTATTTATGTAAATACATCTATTTTGTGTTTTATGCACTTTGACATTAATCATAGCAATTTAAAGCTTTCTTTAGAGTAAGCCAATGTATTTAGTATTATTAATTACTTTTAATGACAAATTTGAGTTAAACAATGATTTACTTAAAAAAAAAAGGCTGCTTGTCACCGCCAGAATAATCATGTGATCTTAATTGGCTTTGCCAGTTTATC
This sequence comes from Pseudolaguvia tuberculata, assembly GCA_026260255.1. Taxonomy (NCBI): domain Eukaryota; kingdom Metazoa; phylum Chordata; class Actinopteri; order Siluriformes; family Sisoridae; genus Pseudolaguvia; species Pseudolaguvia tuberculata. The sequence continues at coordinate 2,092,421 of JAOTRA010000029.1, read as the reverse complement.
AATGAAAGATCTTATTTCCTAAGAAAACAACTTTTTCTTTAGCCTGTATTATATTCTAGGATGTTATGCTCTAACACTAACTCATCACATCAGTAATGGTTTGTTTATAAGTGTATGAGAGTATGCTGGTGATGAAAATCAACTAAACCACTTTAAATTCTTTTGGAAAATCCAACAGGATGTAATTACAACTTTACTTAAACATTTTTCTATTTACAGTAAACTATAACGGACCAATTGGGGGTAAAGGGTCTTGCTCAAAAGACCAACCGTAGCAGCTTGATGATCCTAGGAATCAAACCAAGGATCTTTCAATTAGCCATCCAACAATGTCCCACGTTTTTCTTTTCACTCTCATCATAAGAATTTCATTATTTAGTTAATAAAATAATATAGTATAATTATTTAGTTAATTTAGATGCGTCTTGCATAGCACAGTAATAACAATTTTTTACCTTATCTATTAATCATGTTAATAATTTTGGTTGCTACTATACTACGCTTTTAATCAATAGTCCAAATGCCTTCAGGATTCCTTTTTTGTGTGCATTCGGTTTTGTGTACCAGTCCGAGCTATCGACAAAAAGGAGCTTTTACCTACATTATCAGATAGATTAATCATCAGTAATTGGATTAGGCACCAAGGACAGGGATTTCAATATGCACCAACTTGCCTATAAAGTCCTCAAGCTTTTCAATCACATTATGGTTTGCAATTAGACCTCTGTCTATAAGAAGGTTAGCTTTTATTTTGTTTGTTAAACAAATTTGGTAACGTTGACCTTTGAGTGTGTTTAGTTGAGTAATAGTGAAAGGGAATAAATGAGACAGGAAAGGAGATGTTAAAAGAAAACCAGTGAGATGACAGCCAGTAAGCAGAAAAAACGAGAAGGCAGCAGAAAGAGAAATTCAGTCAATTGTCACATTTGAAAATGGAATTAGTAAGTATTGAAGCAAATAAAAAAGGGAAATTTTCCTGCTTTCCTTTTAATATTAAGACCTGTACTGAAAACTGGTAGCTTTTAAAACTCAAATACACTGGATCAGATGTACACTATGCTGTTCCTAAATTATAAATTAATTAAACTGTCTATGTAACAAGGGATCTTTATCTGTACATTATATGTGTACATGAAAAATAATTTTGTTTTCAAAATAGACCTTAATCTTTTAAAGTCAACTATATCACAACACTCTAGGAGCAAGAACCGAAAAGTACCAGAGAGGAAGTGGTGGGACTTGAACTCAAATGACGACTTAGCATTTGAGCTATCACTGCCTCAACTTTGTTATTGCTAGTCCCAGAATAGACTCATAGCCAATCATAATCGTTGTGTCATGAATTAAAAAAATATTTACCTGACATCTAATATTTACTCAAGTAAAAAAGTCTTAAAATCATCAGTGGGCACACACTAGTCAAATTTAGGGGAGACCCTAAATTTAAAGAGCCCAATGTATGCAACATGCACTTTTACAAGTTGTTTGGCTGTGTGTACACAACCACCCTATAATGATGATAAAGAATATAAGGGGAGTCTCCTAAATGTCTTGGTCACTGAAGATCTAAATACAATATTTGATTGTTAAAAGGTTATGGGTATAAAATTGATTTAAGGTTTGGCTTATAGCTGTTTAGGACACAAAGACATGGCTAGCTCCTAATGTCACAAGCAGCAAGTTTTACAACCATAAATTTTGTTACTATAAACTCTGGATATCCCAGAATCTTTTGTCACTTGGAAGAGAAGCTTTAACCGGAAAATACTGATAATACTAAAAACAACTGTACAGGTCAGTATATAAACTCTATGAAAACCCATGGTCTCATATAACCATGAAGTTATACAGATGGAACTTAGTTGTAAACTTATATTTGATTAGCTTGTGGAGAATCCTGGAAATCTTTGGAATCTTCTTAATCCTGATCAGATGATTGAGACACTGCAGCTTACATTGAGGAATGTGTCATTCTGAAGTCATAAGTGGGTCTGACTGATGTTTCAATTAATTTTTTTTTACTTTTTAGTGTTTGAGTACATGTTTTTCTAGATGTGTTTCTACACATTTCTTATATTTAATGTCAGTAGGCCCTGGTTTCATTTCTGTGAGGAGAATGAATTTTCCTATTGTCACTGTGCTTGACTCTGGATACTCTGGTTTCCTCCGACAGTTCAAAACATGCAAGTAAGATTGATTGGTAATTCTAAATTTTCCATACAAGTGAATGTGTGGATGCACTGGAATGTTCTATTAACCTGTCCAAGGTGTATCCCTCCTACAGACCCTGTGAATCCCAAATTAGGGAATAAGCATGTATAGAAGATGAATTAATGAATAAATTAATTAATACATTTATTTAAAGCTAGTACAATGATGCAACATTACAAAAATAATTTTTTTTAACTTTTTTATTGTATTAATGTGCATATTGGGTCTTCATCATAGATATCTATCAGCTATGAACAGGACATATGAATTTATACTTAATCTGTAAACATTGTTCAGAAAAACCAGGATGAACAAATGGAGAACCACCCCATTTACATTAACATACATATACAGTTTTATATAATTTTTACTTCCATTAAACACATATTACAGAACATCATACATTTAAAATACTTTACATCCACGTTCATTATAAAGAATCTGATAAATACAAGGTTTGATACATATATAACAAAGATATTTATATATAGAAACCACAACTGTGGCTAGATCCAAACTATGTTCAGTGTAATGAATGTATTTCCACTTCTATAAAATACTACAAGAATTTTGGCACTTAAACACTTTTTGTTTCTTGCAGACGAATAATAAGGACGTAGTGTTTTTTTGTTAAATTAATATAACACAAAGACAACCTGAGAGAAATACTCAAAAAATTAACTTAACACTCGAGAATATTATGACATGGACCCAGCAGTTCTTATATAACAAATGACACAGAATTTTCTAGACATGTATAGCTACTTAGATTTATCATTTATATAGCTAAGCAGTTAAGTGTTAAAGGTTTTGCTCAAGGTTTGAGCATTTGCACCTGCAGTATTCCAACCATCTTAACCATTAAACCACTTTTATGTTTAATCGTTTTAAGCACAAAAAACTTTGTCCGAGAACATGCAAAAAACATAACAGTTTGTCTATTTTTGCCTTACAAACAATTGCTTGTAATTAATTAGGATTGCTTATATTTGATGGTCTTCACTTATAAATATCCCAGTCATTAACAAAAGATTTATATATAATAATTTAGATATATACCATAAGCTTTAGAAGAAATATTAAACATGAAATAAACACTCTTTTTGGTGACATAGTGCAAATCTAAATATAAATACCCTTTATTATATGTCATTCATTCTGTCACATCACTATATCTTTGGAGTAATAGTATTGTTTACTTATTTGTTTGGATATATCTTTTAAGGGAATCTAAAGTATCTCGTAGAATGCTAATAAATAAAATGTATCCTTGGCATTGTGTCCTTGCAGTTTCAGTTAATTTTAGTGATGTAGTCATATTAATTTTAGTGTTGTAGTCTTATTAACATGGATTATAAATATTAGTTAAAGTCTGGTGATTTCTTGATAAGGCACTGACACTGTATTGTAGGTCTACAAAGCAAGCATTATGCCATGGAACATATGATTTTTACAGCTGCTATGAGACAGAGAACTCTTGAATCCTTCTGGTATTAAAGTCTAACATTAGCTGGGAAATATTATAACAAAAACAACTGTGCGTTAGTTACTGTTTATGACGTGACTAGGTAGATTTATTGATATCAGAAAAAAAACTGCAAGTTAAGTTGACATAATAATAAATCAATGTCATAAAAACATGTTTCTTTACCAATGAGAGAAATAAACTCACTTAACCAAAGCATATTGCAGCAATATGTTATATGTAGTTGAGATACACAGGCGTTATCGCTTCAATCTGGCCACTTCACTGGAGGCACATTTCCGTCATGGTCCACATTTTCCATATCGCCCATCTGGGAGTTTCGATAGCTGTTACGGTCATCACTGGACATATCAAATGGCGAGCCAATGTTTAAGCTGTAAAATCAGTTAGAAAATAATTCATTTATTCATTCATTTCATTACACAGGACCACACACACTCACACTCTCTCTACGAGTCACTACTTTCCATTTTGTTATACTTATTTTTTTTTTTACCTTGAACTGCCTGACATTTCCCTCTGCCACCAGGTGATGTTCATGCTCTGGTGTGATGCAATATGCTATCCTCTGTAAATAGATATTTGAAAAAATTAGAATCAGAATTATCATAAATGAAATATTATCTTACTTATCATGGAAGAATAGAGCATATATTAAGCAGCACATTGGTGCTGTTTTAAGGATTTATATTGCAATCTAACCTGCTTAAAGGTGCCTGGCAAACTGAAGAACTTATAGATAGCATACAGAGGTACAAAGATCATAGAGGAAAGGGCAATGCCCCAGCCCACCACAGTAGCCCAAGTGGGAAAGATGTAGCCTTCATATTCCATATTATTAGCAGTGACAACACTGGCAATCACCACAACCTAAAAACAAAGATATGAGAAAGATTTATAATCATTCCATTTGGTTTATTGCCGCTTCCTGTGCTTAATTCTAACGGATTCTCTAAGTGTGTGTGTTAACATGGAAAGTGTGTGTGTTGAGATGGAACGATCTTCCTTCAATGTTCATATTAGACCTTGTTTCTTTATTCTTTCCCAAAATTCACAGAATTCTTTTAAAATATAAGAAAGATTTTTTTGCTGTATGTTTTACCATGTGGGTAATAGGTGTATAAAGAATAAAGTGTTCTATAATCTCTGATACTAAACCCAATCCTATGGACCAAGATCATTAATGTTGATAAGGTAACTAGACTGTGATAATTGCTCTAATTCAATTTGGTTTTGCTTCACAAAAGGTTAGAGCCACTTTATACAGTCTTATGCCACTTTGAGCAAGACAATTGATGTATTTGAAACACAAAAGGAAGAAACCTTGAGGGAAAAAAGCTCAGAAGAGAAACAGAGGGGGTGTCATTCTTTGGCAAATGCTGGATATTTCCACATCATGAGGTAAGCCAAGTACACTGTTGCATAATGCAAGCTTATATTTTTTATTTAACCTTTTGTTATGATTTGATATAGTTTGGTAGCTTAGTGGTGTTGGACTGATATCAGAAAGACCAGGGTTTGATTCCCATCTCCACCATGCAAGCACTGTGGGCCCTTGAGCAAGGCCCTTAACTCCCAATTGATCAGTTGTACAAAAGAGATCAAATGTAAGTTGCATCTGACAAATGCTGTCAATGTAAATGTACCTACTGAGCTTTTGTCTAACATTAAAGGGTGTTTTTATGGTTATAAATGTTGCATCATCACTTCTTACCAGCAGAAAAACAGGACTGACAAACTTCCAACAAAGTCTCCAGTAGATTCCTGGCTTGAAGCCCATCATTCGCTCGATGTCTTCACTGAATCTGTCCACCCCTAAACACACACAAACACACCAACACAATTTACAAGAGAAGGAACAAGTGAGTGACTTTGTCAAAACTGTTAAACTTAATATATCAAACATTTATCCTATAGAATATCATGGTATCAAAACCAGGGAAGAATTCAAATTCCTAAATGCCTTTATTTTACACTGACACTCAAACTGCCTTAAAATGGGCTAGTATCGATACATTGCTAGACAATTTATTCGGAATCGCTGTCTTATTCTTACATAGTCCTTCATTTTAAAGTTCTTTATTGTTTCAGTCTGGAAATCATATAACACCATCATACAGTCACTTACCATAGAACCAGGACACGCCTATGGCCTCCACAAGAACCCCAAACAGAATGGATGTCCCTGCAGCATAGTGGTCCAGAAGCGTAAAAACATAGATCCCTCCCTATGAAAAAAAACCTTCAATATATGTACATTTTTCACAGACAGCAGTGGTAATTTCTTGTCAATTTATACAGCAAATCCATTTATTCAGTCATTCATAATCTTTATTTGCTATTTTACTCGATTTATATAATGAGATGATTCATACTTTTGTTATGCACAATAAGGCAACAAGGAAGGTCCCAAATGCGGTGATGAAGGTGAACAATTTCCTGTTTCTCTTCAGGATCTTAAAATCATCTGTGAGCCCAGTGATGACTGCTTCCATGCCTCCCATCTAAAAAGAAAGGACATAGTGTATAAAGAGGGCAGGGTGGTGGCAATGTGACTGTGTTTGTGTGTGTTGTGTTTTTGCTTTGTAAATCTCCATTATGTGTTCTGTCAACAAGATAATTTACTAAGTTTGTTAGTTGCCTTCTAGTAACAAAACCTTTACTACATCATTGCTTATTAAATTGTTTGTTAATTTTTTGTAAGAAAACAAAAAAACCAAAAAAAACCCTTTTTTTTTTTACATTTTTTTTTAAATTTAATCATAAATTGCATTTGGTCATTCTATAAAGCACAATTTCTAAAGCCTAAATATTATTATTTCCCAGTTAATTTTTTATCTGGAATTTTTAGTTTTCATTTTTCCTTATTATCCAAGTCACCCTATAGAACCCTATATTAGACATGCTGGTAGTGTAACTTTTAAATACTTAATAGACGTGACATAAAAACAAGAAGCATTTATATTCTTGGCTAGTTCTCAGGAAACTTAGCTAGCTAATAAAATCTAGACACTTGCTGTCTAGTCCAATCCTATGGACATGCTAAACAAACAACTCCATATACTATTTGACACCTATAATTCCACACTTGTTACTTACAGAGCTGTCAATGCCCAGAGTTAGAAGCATGATGAAAAAGAATATAGCAAAGAAAGTTGAGCCCGGGAGAGTGGAAATGGCCTCTGGGTAGATAATAAACACGAGCCCAGGTCCTGCATTTAAGCACAAATAGATGCATAATGCAGGCTACTATATTAGGAAATAACAACCAACACAATACACATATTACAGCAATCATTCATTCATTCATTCATCTTCTTTCCCGCTTATTCCCTAATTCGCCTAATTCGTGGTCACAGGGGACTGCTGGCGCCTATTCCAGCACACATAGGGCGAGAGGCGAGGGTACACCCTGGACGGGTTGCCAGTCCATCTCAGGGCAAAACATAGACAAACAACCATTTACACACACATTCATTCCTATGGACAATTTACAAATCACCATTCCACCTAATCTGCATGTTTTTGGACTGTGGGAGGAAACTAGAGCACCCGGAGGAAACCCACGAAAGCACGGGGAGAACATGCAAACTCCGCACAGAAAGAACCCCGGCCCAGGAATCGAATCCGGGACCTTCTTGTTGTGAGTACACTGCATATAGTACACTTAGTGAACAGGTTTATATTGCTTAGTATTAGGGTTTCTACAGTATACACACTATATTGCCAAACGTTTTTGGTCACCTGAGTATCACGGGGTATCACATATGATTTTTAAACATCTTATTCCTGATTAATTCCCATTTTGCTGTGTGATTAAGCTCCACTTTTCTAATACAGATTTCCACTCTAATGTGAAGCTTGAATGTGAGATATCTCTTCATTCACCTCCAACAGTATTAGTGAAATCAGACGCTAATGTCAGGTAAGGAGGTTTGGGATGCAGTTGGCATTCCAGTTCATCACAAAGGTTTTCAAGGTTTTTTCGTAAGGTGTTCAGTGGTGGTAAGATCAGTACTTTGTATTTTTTCACTCTAATAATAACCCAGCAGCAGCTCAGGGGGTTTTGTGCTCAGGATCATTGTCATGCTAGAAAGTTTCTGAGGTCCAGTGAAGGAATAATGTAATGCTACAACATACAAAAACATTCTAGACAATAGTACCCTTCAGTATTTGTAGAAAATTAAGTGGAAAGAAATATAGATATGATGGTCAAGTGACCACACACTTTTGGCAATATATTCTTTGTGCATAAAAAAATTATTATAAATTGATTTAATCAAGAATAATATTTAAATTAATGTTTTGGAAACGGACAAAAAGATACGACATACACACCATCTGTGGCCACTTCCTTGATGCTGACACCATGCTCATGAGCCATGTAACCCAGCACCGAGAAGATGGCAAACCCTGAGAAAAAACTGGTGATGCAGTTAATAGTGCTGGTCAGGATGGCATCCCTGGAAAAAAGCACAATGCATCACATCAGTTAGGAATTCTATTATGGATGAACCAGATACTGTATTTCAGTATTTAGTTGATAAATGATAATTTACTCTATAGTATGTAATTATTTAGATACTTCAAAAACATATTTTTGTTATCAGTTTTTGTTCTTAAACTTGTCTGCTATCTATCACATGGTTCTTAAATCTTTTACACATTGTTCTTTCTCTATTCTCTTTTAAACAAAATCTCAATTGGCATTTTATTAAAACCATGTTTTGGCTTAAAGCAACCAGTCTGTTATTTGAATTGAAGACAAGAATGGCTTCCTTCTTCATTTAGCATGGAGCCACACTGTTGTGTATAACACAAGGGAAACTAAGGTTGATGATGAATAGGACCATATTTGAGATTTCATATATCCTTATCAAGCTATTATCATGGCTATGTGGGGAAAAAGCTCAGGCTCCTAATACAGCTTGACAAATTACTTCAGACTATTGTTGGTTGGGGGGTCAGTGATTTCTAGAAATGTATCAGAAGTTAATATGGATGATATTTAGGACTAATCTAAAATTTGCATTAAAAACTGCTGCATGAACTTGCAAGTGTTGTTGAACTAAATGTTAAAATTTCGAGTCAGGACTCTCAATAGAGTAAAATGCTTCATGCTGTCTAAGGGGAAGGGGTTGCTTTGCTTTCTTTTTTTGTCAAAAGCCGCAAAAGTGACTATTCATAAGCATCTGTGTGCTTATAAATTAGTGTTAGTGTGTTGCTATAAAAGCTATATTGCTTTCACACGATCATTTTTAGGTTTTATATTATTCATTCATTCATCTTCTTGCCCGCTTCTTCCCGAATCCGGGGTCACGGGGGTCTGATGCGCCTATCCCAGCACACATAGGGCGAGAGGCAGGGGTACACCCTGGTCGGGTCGCCAGTCCATCTCAGGGCAACACATAGACAAACAACCATTCACACACTTTTATATTATTATATATATAAATATTTATATATCATATGTATATGGTCATCATCATTTGAGGATTAGTGGACTGGCCGGGTGATGATGGGCCATTTAAGGAGATGCGTCGTTATGGCACAGATCAACTGTATGGATGCGCGTTTAGCAGTTTTGGCTTTACTTCCCTGTTTTGTGTTTGTGTGCTATCATGAATAAAGCGTGCTCCTGCATCATGGATCTGGTCTACCTTAATCCTTTACATATATATTATATAATTAAAATATATATCAATTACAAAATCCCTTTTTCTCTCACTTGTCCAGAGGATTTACTATAAGGCAAGGTTTTTTTTATTTGATATGGTCTTTGGACAGTGACTCAAAGCAGACATGGCATGTTAAGAGCATAAATTTGAAACTACCCACAGCTCTTATTCAATTACATGGCGATAAGAATCATTTAGCTGTACCACTGTCTATTTAATGCCACAAAAATTAAAGTGTAATGCAAAGGCCTGCAGTGTATATGTCATACTGTTTGTGATGGCAGCCCTGATATCCAATCTGAAAAGATCGTATCAATCACTGTGTCTCACGGTGAAGACCAGTTGGCACACAAATCGTTCTATTTTACCAGGTAACCAGGTCTTCTTAGTTTGTCAAATTGGACTGAATCCTTTGAAATGGTTCCTATCTTGATTACTTCACAGTTAGTTTACCCCAAAAATCGAAAACATTACCCTAATGTTGTTCCAAACTCATAAGACCTTTTTTGGAAAGTCAAGGGCTCACTGACCTTCCCATAGACAGCATGACAAATACCTTGATCAAGGCCCAGAAAAGAAGTGCATGTACTCAAAGGACAAATTGATTCCAACTGAACCTGCTTTTTAAAGAATGTCTGACAATTAGAAAAAATGGGTTATATATATATATACATTGAACCGGTTCATTGAAACAAATTGACCAAAGAAAAACCCACTTTGCTGAAACGAACACTTTCTGTCACTAATATCTCACCTATAACAGTTGTTGTCAAATTTATTGTAGCTGGCAAAAGCAATAAGTACACCAAAACCAGCTCCCAGAGAGTAGAAAATCTGAGTGGCAGCTTCAATCCAGACCTGTAATATACAACATACACAACTATGTAGACATAATACATATAGATAACAATGCAACTGAGTGGATTATATTAAATATCAAAGATAATGGTAATATAATAATTAATTAATTAATTAATTCATTCATTCATTCATTTATTCATCAATTAAACCGTTTATTCCTTAATTTGTTGTCACAGGGGTCTGCTGGAGCCTATCCCAACACACATAGAGTAAAAGGCAGGGGTATACCCTGGACAGGTTGCTGGTTTGCAGGGCCACACATAGACAAACAAAAAATTACACTCACTCACTCCTATGGGAAATTTATAATCACCAACACCTAATTTAATTGTTTTTTGGATTATGGGAGGACTACCCGGAAAAATCCACACAAGCGCAGGCAGAATTCAGCACAGAAAGATCCCTTGAACAGGAATCGAACTCAAGACTTTCTTGCCATCTACTATTACAAATGAATTTATTGTCATTGTATCAAAAAGTTGATTTTGGACTGAAGAGACTTACCTGAGGATTGTTGAGCTTATTAATGTCAATGCTGAGGTACGCTTGAATACCGTTCATAGCACCAGGCAATGTGATACCTCGGATAAGCAGCACTAGAAGTACAATGTATGGCATGGTGGCAGTGATATACACCACCTACAAATGATAAATAATAGTCTTTAATAAAAGGTTTATGAATTGATCTATGAATTGATTTTTTTTTACTAAATTACAGTGCATATAATATAAAACTATTACATTTACAGCATTTGGCAGACGCTCTTATCCAGATATCTTATTTTTTGCGCAATTGTAGGCTCAGGGCCTTGTTCAACGGCCCACAGTAGTTGCTTGGCAAAGCTGGGAAACGAACCCCAGTCTTTCAGGTATAAGTCCAATGCCTTAACCTCTAAGTAACCACTTCCCACATTATCTCCCTATTATTTCATATATGTTACAAACAACACTTATACAATCATAAAGTATTTACTATAAATTATCTGTTACTTAGCCACCAGTATGAGACATATAAGATCATTTGCAGGCAATTTCATAAGAAATGGATGTAAAGAATTTTGTATTTAATCTTAATATTAAACTTTCATACTTCTTAGTACCTTTCCAGAGGACTTAACACCCTTCCACAGACTGAAGTAAAGAATGAAGACGATCCCAATGAGGCAAAGTATCAGCTCCCAGCGAGGTTCTCCCAGGTCACTGATGCCTTGACTCTCATGAATCCGCAGTACCTCTCGTCTAATAAAAAGCATAAGTGTGTTATATAAAAAAAGTCTGTCAAATACATTTCTGACCTGCAAACATTTTTTCTATTGTATGTGTTGGGTGAGAAACATATTGATTGGTGTGTGTGTGTGTGTGTGTGTGTGTGTGTGTGTGTGTGTGTGTGTGTGTGTGTGTGTGTGTGTGTG
>JAOTRA010000029.1:2043879-2058085 GCA_026260255.1 Pseudolaguvia tuberculata | reverse complement strand
ACACACACACACACACACACACACACACACACACACACACACACACACACACACACACACACACACACACACCCTGTCAAATAGTGCAAAAAGTTCCTGAAGCACAGGACTGATGGGTAGTTTAAGAAAACCTGCAAACTCCTCCATCTTGATTCGACCACCTTTGCATGACTTGGCGATGACAGCAAAATTTTCCAGCTCCTTCTGCATGTTGTCCCATTTCAGACTAAGTGTGAAAAAAAATATTTTGTGTATTTACTTGGACTTAGGACTAAGTGCTACAATATGTATCAGGTACTTTTATTGTTCAGAGATTTTAATTTTGGTTTGCAAGTAGACAAGTGTTACTAGCATATTGAAAGATGAATAATCTGAGTTAGCTGGTTAGTGTTAGAAGGGGATAAAAAAATATATTGTTCAAATTAAATGAATTCATCTAATTAGCTACGTTTGTTAGCATTAGCTGTATGAGATATAACCATGAGTTTACTTGGTCATATTCATAGGGTTTGTTTGTATAGCATGCGATGTCCCGATTCTGCCATTCAATGTACATGCTTTACATTATAACCAACATTCTATCCTATATGGTCGCCCAAATATATAGAATATCGAATTATACATAAAAAGCAGTACAATGCGACAACATTGCTATACTTAAGCTTTTTGCTGATCTTAGTGAACTCCACAAGTCCTGCCTCCATGGGCAGAGTCAACTTTCCTGCTGAGATCATCAACCGACAATCCTCAAACGTATGATCTGTTTCAGGTACTCCCAGAGCCCTGTCAAAATCACACAATTTTACCGTAATGCCTTACTCTTATAGGGATACCAACAGTACCACACTTTCTTACTTCGCCATTTGACTTCTCACAGATTGGGCAAATTTTATGGGGTTATTTTTCTCTTCTTCATTGGGAATATACAGAGGGAGAAACTGAAAGAGAAATAGTTCACATAGTTAGTGTCGCTATAGAGCATATTTTATAAGAATGTTTTCAAACCTGTTTTTTAACTGAAAGGTCATGTGTACATACAAATAAATAGACAGGAATGAACACATTTAAGCTTAATTGTTTTTTAATCAATTAAGTAAAATTAAGTAAAATTGACAAAGCTTACCTGTAAGAGAAAAGTACACATTTAGTGGTTAGCATAAATTGCAGTTTGCACACCACTGACACAGCGATTCCGCAATAGACACTAAAATGGAAACTAGACTTGGTGATGGCTAACCTCAATTTCCACCGCTGTATAGAGCTGACACAGTGTGAGCAGAACAAGTGTCCGGCTGTAGAAAGAACCAGCGAAAATGAAAATATATTTAGCATTAAGCACTGACACACTGACTCAATAATTTTCAGTTATCAGAATGTAATGTGTGTGTGTGTTACCAACAGTACAATACAGACAAATTTACGCATATAAGGTATTGTATTCAAAGCTTTTATTTTGAGATAATTTCTTTTTCATTTTCACCCAAACTCAACAATAAAATGACTCTGTTGCCAGTCCAGTTGCTATTATTCCCTAGACTTTTTGATTGGAAAGTATGTCAATTCACAAAGCTCATTAGAGGGCCAACATATAGCCCAGTTGTGGCAACACCTTATGTGGACAATTTCTGTCTAGAGATTTAGGAATTAGCCAAACAATATGTAAATAGACCTTAAAATTAAGACTTACAATGCAGGGCCTTGCCATGTCCATGTTACTGTGTCCTTTAAAACAGAAAGAAATGGGGGTATCATGACTGAAAATAAGTGTTGAGCAACCTACTAGCATACATTAATTATATAATGATTGGGCATAAGAGTCAAAATGCAAAAAACAGGTATTGACATACTGACAGGAATTGTCTAGACTTATCCATTACGACCACTCACTATATGTCTGATACATAAGCAAACAAAACAGGAAACACTTGCAGTATATTACAATTCACTTAATAAAATCATATACTACATAATGTCGAAGAAAAATGGTGGTTGGCTGACATTTAGATTCTTTCTTTGATGATAAAACCTGCTGTTTGTCTCATTTAGATTGTCTTCTTGCTAATAAAAGCTGCTATGCATGCTAATTAAACATTTTGTAATCTGAACTAGAGGGTGAAATCACAAAAAATCCTGTTCTATTAGAATCCTATAAAAATGGGAGGGAATTTTCTTTCCTGTCCACAAAAAAGACCCAGAAAAAATACTAGCCTGTGGCGTTAATGTCTGACATGATGTCTAACTTTTTGATTTTAGCTGTTACAAAGTGCTTTTTAAACCTTTAATTTGGAAACAAGAAGATATGATTTATGACACATTTATCCAATGATGTACAACATAAGTCCTTTGAGACTTGCTTGAGAATTATGTCCTTTTAATTTAATCAGGATCATCATTTAATTTGATGACTTAGTATATTTGGTATGTGTCTCGTTCATATATCAGTCAAACCAAAGCAACATTCATTTGAAAACAGAAAACCCATCATTTTAGCGGTCTTGGTCTGTTTGTTTGGTCTTCACCAGGGTTCGAATATAAGCATTTACACTTACTCAAGCCAAACATTTGTAGAATATTTTTGAATCGAAGCAAACATGACTTACCATTTTATTGGGGTATCTGATAAGCACTGGCTGAACAGGGACCCCAGGTAAGAAGGCACCTAAAAACAGAAATAGAAGTTTTTTTACCTTTATTTTTGCCCTTATTCAATTAGGGTTAAATTTCAGGATTTTACACTCATATAGATGTATACAAAATCCGCGGATCCGCTGTGGCGACCCCGAACGGGAGCAGCCGAAGGACAAAGAAGAAGATAGATGTATACAAAAACACCAAAACTCACACTGTCCTTGCTTCAGAGCTGCTACCAGAAATAAGTTTAAATTATTTATTACTCTGCTAAATGTCTGTCAGTATTGATGGGACTGTGAACTAGATTATGGTGTCCTATTTATTCTGTGGTGTGGTCCTTCAATCAACTAAACTACTCTAGTTGATAGAGGGCTAAGTTAAATAATTTATATTTTATGAGACTGTCTGTAATGCAGATCTTTTGGGAAGTGGTAGCTCAATGTTTAGCCATTAATTGCGAAGTTACATGAATGAGCCAAATGTTAAGTCGCTCAGATAATCACATCTGATAAATACCACTGATGGCCTGTCATTGGTGTGTCTGGTATGGCACTAGAAAAACCTGTGCTTAAGAAAAAATTGCAAAAAAATTGCAAATTCATCATTGAACAAACAGTTCATTGATTGATTGATTGATTGATTCATTCATTCATATGATACACCAGTTTATTCCCTAACTGGCAGTCACTCGGTTCTCTGATAGGTGAAAGGCAGGAGGGGTACAAGCTGGGCAGGTTGGCAGTCCATAACAGGGCCACACACTTAAGAATCAACATAACATAAATGTTATTGAACTTGGAGGAAACTGGAGTACCCGGAATAAACCCACACAAGCATGAAAGCACATGCAAACTCCACATATAAGAATTAAATCGAATGCAGGACCTTCTTGCTCTGAAGCAACAGTGCTAACCACCAAGCCACTGTGCTGATCGAAACGCAAATATTCTAAAAGTTATACAATAATTTGTCTTCATACCTTGTTTGAAAGTAATGAGGCAGGACCGGTTTGTACATGTTCCTTCTGGAAAAATCAGCAGCTAAAAAGTTAAAGTCTGAAGGTTGGTGAGAAGATACAAATATGCATGCGTAAACCATGCGTATTTTCATTATCACTAATTCAATCAGATTTACACAAATGAATTAGAGCTGATGCACTTTGTCAGACAGGAAGTAACACTCTTAAGAGTGATTAAGTAATTTCCTGCTTTCATAATCGCAACACACAGACATTTTAAGATTTCTTTAGAATGCCTAGCATCACACATTCACATCTTGTGAATATAAAAAGCCATCATGCAAATTTTTTTTCTGACCTGTGGCCAGCGGCCTTCAGATTTAGCCCGGTTTGTTATTTCTGAGATGGTAGTTTTGCGTGAATCTGGGTCTTCCCGTGAAACAGTGACAGGCTGCAGACAGCGTAGAAATCCTAATAGATAGAACAATTAAAGGTGGTAAAAATATTCAAAACATCATGATGCTGAATGGATTCTATTTGTAAATGTTAATTTATAGTGTAATGTTGACGAATCTCTAAAGCACAGAAGTTTAGTGACCTGGTAAGTCTGTGTTGTGTACATAACCGTTGTATAATGGCAACAGATGAATAACAGATAACGGAAATATTTAGGCTCCTGTATCCCTTAAACGTAGCATTAAATTTGAAGGTTTATTTTTAAGCATTTATTTGAAGCACTTGAAGAGTTACCTAGAATTCTAGGTAGCCTAGACACTGTTAATATCCTATGAGGGAGCGACAACTTACGGGTATGAAAATTTGTGCGGCAAATGTCAATATATCCAAATAACAGATAAAGTATGTTCAACTTTCACTCCGTAAGCATACTAATAATGTAATTTTTAATGGACGGAAGGTGCGTACTTGTATAAATGTAGTGCATAAGTAGTATGTGATTTGGGGCAATGCCTTAGTTTTAGATGCTGACAACTGAATAAAGCATTGCACCCAGTAATATGATGTAATATGATGTGTGCTACCACTTTTTGGATTATTGCTCTCTATCACCAATTGTTTTCTTCCACATCTCAGAAATCTAACAATTTTTCCCCATTAAATACTGCCAAGCATGTAATCCCAAAGATGGTATAAGAAATATATTTTCAAGCATTTAAATTTACATTAATGATATTGAATTACTTTGATTACAATTTAAGTTTATAAGAAACCTTCCTTTATCACAACACTCACGGCCAAACATGGGAGGAAGCAGATTTTCATGGCGGGACACCACAGATGGCATGCCGGATACAATGCAGGTGATTGAGTCAAAGAATGAAGAATGAGGAGCCACAGCCAGAATTGGAGCCTCTTTACTGGTTGCTTGTTTCCCTTTAACTCTGATATGGAAGCCCATTGCGTAGAAACATAGCCATCCCAAACCGGCCATTACTCTGTGACAAAGAAAGCTAGACAAACACATACAACAAAAACACATTTTGAGAGAATTACTATGTATAAACCTTACAAAAGAAGAAATGAGACTGCCTCAATCCTCTAAACATCTAAAACATTCCCATCTGTGTATTTCTGAATGTAAAATAGTAGATTTGTCACAATAAACGTGTGATTTCCAAAAAGCAAAGGCAGCAAAGTAAAATAGTAGATTATAGAGAATAGTAGATAGTGTAAAATAGTAGATTTGTCACAATAAACGTGTGATTTCCAAAAAGCAAAGGCAGCAAAGTGGCTTAATAGTTAGCACAATCACAGCTAGAACGATTTCCGCGCATGGGGCCTTTTTGTGTAGAGTTTCCATGGCATCAAAATAGCCTGGGTGCCTGCATTTTCTTAAATATTAATAAAATAAATAATTCCCAAAAGCAATAATTAAATATATACTGTCAGTCTGTCTAAATCATATTATGCTTTTTGGAATTATATTATTTATTTATTACTGGTTTTACTTTGTACTCTTTCATATTTCATTTAATACAGACCCCAACTGTATAATTACGTTTCTATATACACTATATTGGCAAAGTTTTTTGGTCATCTGACCATCAGACCCATATGCGGTTCCTCTCCAAATTGTTTCTACAAATCTGGAAGCCCACAGTTGGTCTAGAATGTTTTTGTATGTTGTAGCATTTCATTATTCCTTCTCTGGAACTATTATAACAGTGCATGAGCATAAAACCTCCAGTACCACATGCTGGGTTGAAAAAACATCAGTGTTTGGCATAGAGTCCTAATCTTACCACCACTGAACACATTTTGGGATGAACTGAAATGCTGACCACCAGACCTCCTTATTAGTGTCTGATCTCACTAATGCTGTTGGAGCGGAATGAAAACATCTCACTTTCAAGCTTCATATTCAACTGAAAAGTCTTACTATTGAAGAGTGGAGCTTCATCCAATGTCAAAAATTGGAATCAATCTGGAAGACGATGTTGAAAACAGCACATGTTCCTGATGCTAATGTGACCAAAAACCTTTGGCAATATAGTGCATGAATAACCATGTCTTTGTCTGGAAGCAACATTTACACATTTTGGCCAAACTAAGACATTATTTCAGAAGGTTACTTTTACACCCATAATAATCTTAATACTGTCAAATGATTAGTATTTACACAACAATGCTTACCTTCTCCAGCCTGTGAAAGGCTCAATTTCCCCTTTGAGAGGGCGCTTGAATGTGATTAGGGAGGAAACAAACCATGCAACCATAAGAACCATAAAGAGGAACACACAGCGCAGCGGCACAAGGATGATTCCCAGTAGAAAACACTGCACACACAAAATGCACAGAAACAAATTTGTCAGTTTGTTGTTTATCAGTGTATAAATACATATGCACAGAATCTATAGTTTTCATAGTGATGAGAGGACAAAAGTCGTACTAAGAATGGTAGAAGAATGTTGAGGATGGAGGTGCAGGGCAGGAGGAAAAGAGGAAGACCAAGGAGGAGGTTTATGGATGTGGTGATATGGAAGATATGCAGGTAGTTGGGGTGAAAGAGGCAGATGTAGAGGACAGGGTAGTGTGGAGAAGATCTGCCGTGGAGACCCCTAACAGGAGCAGCCAAAAGGAGAAGAAGATTGTTGAGGTGTTTGACTGCTGATTGGTCTATTGGGGTTCGAATTTCTACATAGTTGCCACTGCTGGACACTTGAACAATTGCTTAGATAACAAACAATTCTTTTTTGCTAAATGCCAAAACTGTAATTAATTCTTATGATCCTTAGGAGTAAGAAGATTACTCATGATTCTTTGGTCTCCTCAGTATTTTTTTAATAAATGCTACAATATGCTAAGTATTGAAATAGTCCATTTTCTGCTTTCTTCTCATGATTCTGTTTTTACACATGTGGGCCCACTTTTCATGATCTTGCCTATAGTGCCTCATACTGTATCATATAAACAACACGTACACTGCACATATCCATATTTTCCCAAATGGTGGATCTTGCAAAATGGGTGATATTTTTACAGGATATCACACAATCGCGCACACAACTGAACAACTGCACAGTAAAAGGACACGCCTTTCCAACAGCTGGAATGTAAAAACCCTCGTTCGCACCAACATTTACAACGTTTGCAATATTAAATAAAACTCATCTATGACTCCCCAGATGATTCAGATGGATAAATAACAGGTACTTATACGATATTTATGTATAATCAGTTATACATGCCATTAAATGTCATTGGCACATCTGTGCGTATCCGTTACCGCGTCACCAGACAGACGTTGCGCAAATAAGCGCAAATAGAGAAAACAAAATCTGAAACTCACTTTGATTTTGTCGCTTTTAGTCAGTTTAGATTCCAACCGGAAAGGATTCACCACGGCAGGAAGTATGAGCGACTCCTGTCTGGGAAAGATTCTTTTAGGGGGCATTTTTAGATTAAGCGCATGATCCAGGGTCTTCGTCTGTGTGGATAAGTAACGGATGCGCAGTTACGGCTCTGCACTTCCTCTTCTATGCCAAGATTTTCGTACAACAAGCAGATCATACAATTCTGTCGGTGTGCTTCCTGCTTTTGATCATGTTACGATTGTTTGTTAAGCTGCTATAGACCCGCCTTGTTTTAAGCCTCTAATCCTCTGAGCTGCTCAGACATGTTTCTATAATTATGCTGATAGAGTATAAGAGGGCGGAGCAGTGGTGTGTTTAGCACAGTCGCCCCACAGCTACAGGTTCGATTCCGGGGAAAAGTCGTCTTTCTGTGCGGAGTTTGTATGTTTGCATGTTTAGAGGAAACTTGGTTCTCCTGCTCATTCTCGGTTTCTTCCCACAGTCCAAAAACATGTACACTGTTTGGTGATTCTAAAATTGCCCATAGGAGTGTGTGTGTGTGGTTGTATGTGTGACCTTGCAATGGACTGGAGACATGTCCATAGGGCCTTTCACCCAATGTGAGCTCGTTTAGGCTCGTTAGAAGATAGAATGAATGAATGAATGAATGAATGAATGTAGAGTATAAGAATAAAGAGACAATTACATGAAGGTACTGTAGAAAAAAACAATAGTTATAAACAAATAAACGTTCATTCATCTTTTGACCTGCTTATTCCCTAATTCCAGCACCAACAGGGCAAGTGGCACGGGTACACAGTGGACAGGTCGTCAGGATCACCTATCAACTGAATGCATATGTTGTTGGACTGTAGGAGAAAACCGGAATACCCAGAGAAAACTCACATGGGGAGAACATGCAAACTCGGTACAATACAATAATGAGGCAACCACTATGCCACCGCGCTGGTTCACTTCCGCATTGGCACTTAAAATAGATTTACTTATGAGCTAAATTTCCCTGGTGCCTTAATCAGCCGGTTGTTAAACAGTATGTTGAATGTAAACATTAGTAGACATGAAAGTAAACATTAACCATTGGTTAACTAGCATGTTGATCCAAGGTGTGCGAACGAAAAGTCCATTCCTTTACAAAAGAAACCCATGATGTCATTAATGAACACGTAGAAAAATAAAATAAACATCTTGTTTGTGGTGTATTTTTACCTATAACTATAATTTTCAATTTGATTATCATTATAATAAACTAAAAAGTCATGTACAGACCATGAGCTCTGATTGCACCTATAAAGGGACTTAGTTATACACTTAGATTAGGGATAACGTCTTCAGAAAAAAAACCTTTTATTTACTTAGGCCAAGACCATGAATCTACTGTTTCTGATATTATCCACAAAAAGTTGTTCTGCTGCCATTTTTTATGCAAAAACAAATGTGTAATTATATTTGCCTTTTAAATGTATGTCTGATAATCTGTTTGTTCACTGAACTGCATAATAGACAAAACAGCTTCTATGAAACACTTTGCATTTGGTATCTGAAATCTAGGACCAAGATGCTTACATTGAGCCAAAGCTTTAGACAGTTTATTGGTGTTGTTTCATTCATTCATTCATTCATTCATTCATTCATTCATTCATTCATCTTAACAGTTCGACAGTCCATCACACATAGACAAACTACCACACACACACATTCACTCCTATGGGCAATTTTGACTCACCAATCAACCTACTGTACATGTTTTTGGACTGTGTGAGGACCTGGAGGAAACCCATGCAAGCGTAGGGAGAACATGCACTTCATGCAAGATCCCCAACCCAAGAATGGAACTCTGGACCTTCTTGTTGTGAGGCAACAGTGCTAACCACTGCGCCTCTATCCCTTACTGTAAGCATATAAGCTTATATAAGCATATACTTATTTTGGGAAATGCTGTTGTTACATATTACATAATGAGGATTCCATTTTAAATCAACACTTAGATTTTGGCAAATAGGATGTGATCCTGGACTAACATCTGCTGTTCGTCCGGAATTAACATTATAATCAACCAATTATAACCATCTGATATCATCAGCGTGTGTTTACCAAACTTACCTCAATCATCTTTTATCTTTCTTTTATTATAAACAAACAAACTAAAAGAATATCTTGAGATGAGATGAGACCAGAAACTAGTTTCTGGATTAGATTCTGAAACTGATAATGACATTGGAGCGCGGCATGAAATTAGCAAACTATATTAAAATACTTTATGCTAGTCCAGGGACAACATTAGTGAATTTAGACTAGGATAATTATGGTAGAACATCGTTATATCCCAAAGTAACTGCTTCCAGCTGTCCAATATAGCAGAATAAACTAATGCTAATGCTAGTCCATTGCATGCCCATAGAGGAACAACTAAACACACACACACACAGTATAGGGAGAAAACCCACAAAGCCCGGGAGTCGAACCCATGTCTTTTATGTTGTGAGGAGATCGTGCTAACCGCTACACCGCTACACCGCTAAGCTTAAAGGCCCTTGTATTTTCCTCAATGAGCCACTAAGTGTCGCTGTTTGTTTATCTGTAAAAAATTTTAAAAATCTGTAAATTCTTACTAATGAAGTTCAAGGCATATTTTTATTAGGTAATGTATTTATGTATTTAATGTTTTCATTAATTATTAATTATACTATATAATGCAATGCCTTGTAAAAAGCGCTTTACAAATAAAATTGAATTGAATTATATTGAATATAACTAAGTACTATCTTGGGTCTTGGGTTAGATGTTCGCATGTTCTTCAATTGCGTGGGCTTTCTCCGGGTACTCCAGTTTCCTCTCACAGTCTAAAAACATGTAAAACTGCCGACCTGTCCAGTGTGTACCCCTGTCTCTTGCCCTCTCACCAATGTAACTCCGAAATTAAGGAATAATAATAGTTTTGGAAGATGAATAAATTAATTTTATAAATGAAGTAAATTAAACTTTGTTTTATAAATAAAAACTTGATATTGTTACAGTTTCAGTTAGGCATTTGGCAGACGCTCTTGTAAAAACATTTCTGTTGATTTACTACTAATAAACAAGCTACAGGAAAATCTGTCTTTATTTTTAGAATTACATATACTGACAAAGTGCACAAAGCAAACAATTATAAAAAAAATATATAATGCCAACTCAAATGGTCAAAATAAAAGTACAATAATGATTAATTAACAGTATTTTCCACAATACTTTTTTACGGTCATAAATCCATCACACAACAACCCCATATACAGTCTCAGGCATCCCGTGCCCTTAATTACCATGATAGGAAAAGAAGAACAACAAAAAAATGTGCTACTGTTATGTTTGGTCTCTGTATTTCTGCAGAATATAATTTGTACAAAAAAGTGTTTTGCAGTATGAAATAATATATAAAAAAGTGCACCAGATAAAAATTTGCACAAATTGCATACTAAACAAAAGTTAAAAAAGCAAATACATTTTTATAATCATACTTTTATAGTTTATTTGAAGGAAAACTTTTGGGAATATTCAGTGGGGACATACCTGATGCCTTTGAAAAAATAGTGACATTTATTTTCTTTAAGAAGGCCGTGAATGAAGAAAATAAGATACTGGAAAGAAGCGAGTATCACATGGGTTATAAGATCTGTTTTTTTTAACATGGTTATGGTTGTTCCATTACAGAAGATAACCAGAGCTTTATGTCTATAATAAAGCCTTACAGACTGACTAATGCCAGACTGATCTCATTTGAAAAAGAGCAGTGAAAGAATAAACATTCTGACCAATCAGAGCATTGCCATGTATATAACATTACACCATAGTGGCACAGAATAAAAAGATCCGACTTAGAAGGTCATGGCTAGACAATTGGGGAATGCTTAGCAATGCAGCCAGTCTGTTTTCACCTCTCCCACTTTGACGATCCTCAGGTTCTCATCCATTCTGTGATAATGGGTGCCTTTGAAAAAGTAGCTGTGGCCTGTAGAGTACACACAAGTAAGGTCACAGCAGCACATACTTGAAGTTAGATATTTAATATAATATGTTTAACTAAGCGCAGCGCGGTGGCATAGTGGTTAGCAAGGTCGCCTTACAACAAGAAGGTCCCAGGTTCGATTCCTGGGTCGGGGATCTTTATGTGCGGAGTTTGCATGTTCTCCCTGCGCTTATGTGGGTTTCCTCCCACAGTCCAAAAACATGCAGATTAGGTGGATTGGTGATTCTAAATTGTCCATAGGAGTGAATGTGTGTGTGTGTGAATGATTGTTTGTCTATGTGTTGCCCTGTGATGGACTGGCGGGTGTACAACCGCCTCTGGCCCTATGTGCGCTGGGTTAGGCACCGGCAGACCCCCGTGACCCCGAATTAGGGAATAAGCGGGTAAGAAAATGAATGAATGAATGTGATGTAAATAAGTCTAATTTAAATAGAAGGAATATGCAGTTTATACACTTTTTCTTCTTGATAATATTTAAAAAAACAAAATGCCAACATGTCATGAGTATTTAGTCATATTATTTTGCTACATTTGAGCTTATATCTGTTATTTTAATGACCATGCTGAGTGACAGTACAGTTCTTGTAAAAATCTTGGCTCGAGGGATCTATATTAAAAATCTAATATATGTTTTGTGTTTTATTTTATATGCAAGTAAATGCAAAAGTAATTGCCCCCATTCATAGACTATCAAATATTATTTGCTCTGAAGCTACTTATAAAAAAAAATAAGGTGCTGTAACATTTATAAAATATGTAGAAAAAATGTCTGTAGCAAAGCACCGGTAAGCTACCAACATAGAGGCTCGTTTCATGCATCACACAACGCTCCATTTGACACTTTTTTATAGAGTGTACTGTAAGTGTGTGTGAGTTTAAGTGACGACTGACATCAGTACCTTTGCGCACAACTGTGCTTGTGTATGTTTACTGACTAAAATCTAAAGTAGTGAAATACCTGGCAAAAAGTCCATGTTGACTTTTTACAAACGGCCCATAAAAGTCCCACATGACGTTCAGCTCAGGAATCTAACTTTATATATTATACAATGTGTTTATTTATTTCTGCCATTTTATTGATGGGAGAGGACAATATGAACTGAGAGAACGACAGGGGAGAGGAGCCGCAGAGTCTGAATCCAACTCATATCACCAGAGCCTTTCGTCTCTACAGCCTTTCTGTGTCTTTACTTAAAGGATCAGCTAATAACCACTGTTTCTCTTACCGTCTCCGTTCACACTAAAGGCAGCGTCTAAATCATCAGGAACTCCATTCCAGGAATCTGCAATAAGTTTGGGAAAACCGGGATCCATTCTCTCCTTGGCCTCATTGTATCTTTGAAGTGATTAAGAAACAAAGCAGGTTAATGTGTATACAAACAGATAACACAACACTTAACTATTATCGTAGGATAGAGATGCTTAAAGATTATGATTAAAGAATTAATCATAATCAAAAACATTAAAGTGTATTAAAAATATTATCAAAAATAATTTCACACACACAGTGGTTGCCTCACAGCAAGAAGACCAGAATTTGATTGCCAGACAGGATTTTGCATGTTCTCTCTGTCCTTATCCACTCTCTGTTATCTGTTTTCCTCCCACAGACCAAAATCATCTATGTTCGATTGATTGGTGATTCTAAATAGACCATTGCAATGAGTATGAGTGTGTGTGGTCCTGTGAGGGACCGGCGATGTGCCCAGGGTAAACCTCTCCTGCCTTTCTATTTTCAAAGACCCCTGTGACCCAAATTAAAAAATAAGCAGATACACAAGATGAATGAGCGAATAAATGATTTTAGTGTTTCATTCCTCTTATATTAAAGCAATTTATCAATAATCCTAAAAAATATCTGAACTGTTCTATAATTTCTTTTTTGTAGCTATTTTTCCAATAAATTTCAACTTTCTGTCATCTTTTGTTATTATCATTATGTACAAGTTGTGATAGTACCTCCAAAATTTGTCTCCGGAGAACAGGTATGTTTTTTTGCTCTTGTGGAAGGCATAGGCTGCATCGATGTGGTGAACGTCCGGTGGAAGACCAATGGAGGAGATCTTTTTAGGATAGCCTCTCTCCAGCGTGCTTGCTGAATACACCCACATTTCATCACCTTTAACAAGCCCACAAACACACTGTTAAGGAATCAAAAATGAAAGGAAACTTCATATTGCTCAAGTATGAGGTAGATTGTAGTTTTATATAGTATGGTTAAGGGAAATATGAATGAAATCCGGACTTGCTAAATCTGCCATTTTGATACTGTCACATGACATATCAAAGGATATGAGGTTACAGCAGCATAAATGTTAGATAGATAATGTTTAACTTTCCAGGGTTGGATTCCTGGGCCAGGTGTCATCTGTGTGGAGTTTGCATGTTATCCCTGCTCTTGCTTGGGTTTACTCAGGGTACTCTGGTTTCCTCCCACAGTCCAAAAAACATGTACATTAGGTTGAGTGGTGATTATAAATTGCTCATAAAAGTGAGAGTGTGTTTATTCATTTATGTTTGGCCCTGCGATGGACTGACAACCTGTCCAATGTGTACCCCTGTCTTTTGCCCTATCTGATAGGATAACTAGGCTCCAGTAATCCCAAATTAGGGTTATAAGTGGGTTATAAGATGAATGAATAAATAAATGTTCTTTGTGGGTGGCACACATTAAATTAGGTTGATTGGTGATTCTAAATTGCCCATACTGTGTGTGTGTGTGTGTGTGTGTGTGTGTGTGTGTGTGTGTGTGTGTGTGTGTGTGTGTGTGTGTGTGTGTGT
>JAOTRA010000029.1:2016839-2027636 GCA_026260255.1 Pseudolaguvia tuberculata | reverse complement strand
ACACACACACACACACACACACACACACACACACACACACACACACACACACACACACACACACACACATGCAGATTGAGAAATAGAATGAGGAATGAAAAGGGTGCGGTGGTGGGAACACTTTCAATCATAGAACAATCAGATGACTAGTGACATTTAAATGAGCTCAGAACAGATTTTAATCTAAACACTGATGTACTGATATAAATGGAGAGGGTGAGTGGCTTGATGTTCAAGATTCACGAGAAGAGAAATGAGCTGAGAATGCGAGAGAGGGAGAGAATGAGAGTGAGAGAGAGCATCTGCCTCTGACCTGTGTTGAATTTGTGTTTACTTTAAAAAAAAAAATAAATTCAAATATTGATGCCTCTCTGAGCTGTAGACAGATTACTCCCCAAGGCATCAAATAGTATAAACTTGTGTGTGTGTGTGTGTGTGTATAGCTTCAGATGAAATATGCATGGCTATTCCGAATTGCTTTTAGTTACTGTAAAATATTCACCCAGGTGTGCACTGGGTGCAGCTGACAAGCTGCCAAAGGAGATGAATTTTTCACATCTGTAAGCATCCTTGCTAAAAAGGCAAGGGCAAACCGTAGGATCGCTCACGACAAGGTATTCAACATAATCATGCTAGAGCCTTAATGAGATTAGTGTGATTTATAGCGAAAATCAAACTCATCTACACACAGTGTAGGTGCTGGGATACATGAGAGATGTGTCCTCTCTCTCTCTCTCTCTCTCTCTCTCTCTCTCTCTCTCTCTCTCTCTCTCTCTCTCTCTCTCTCTCTAACACTTTCTCACTTTCTCTCCCTCACTAAATGAAACATTCAGACCCTGTGAGCTTTCAGATCCACCCCACCCCCCATGCTGACACAGAGTGGATAGGTTTCCTCTCTCCAGGGATTCTCTTCCCAAATACTGCCTCTTTAGCATTAATATATGCGTTTATCCTTTATTTTCTCTCCGGAAAGTGTAAGCATATGTGTTTACCTGTGTGTAAGAGTCAGATTAACTCATCAGCTTTACGTAGACATGTTGTCCTTGTCTGTCTACTCTGCTTGTTGCAACCTCTTGATATGCAAAGACATGTAACGTAGTGCTTGGAAGTAAAGTGAACTTTGTGCTAAAAAGTTTGCGGACCATACGCTGGTTTTCTCCAAACAGCTGCTACAATCTTGAAAGTTTGAATTGTCTTTGTATATTCTAGCATTTTGGTAATCCTTTTGAGAAATATTCTTTTCCTGCATGACAATTTCACTTGTGCACAAAGAGCTGAACTTTATGAAGACATGGTGTGTTCTGGTTAGAGTAGAAAAAAAACTCAAGCGCGCTGTACAAAGCGTGCCGGGACTCTCCCTTAACCCTACTGAATGCATTTAGGATGAACTAACACACTGATTGAACCACAGACCTCCTCATCCAATGTTGGAGTCTGAAATCTCCTAAGCCATGCTCTGACATTGAGTGGAAGTTATTATAGGAGTAAGAGTGAAAAAGATTCCCACATGGACATGACATTTAACATACATGCTATAGATGGTGAAAAGCAAGAGAAAAAGAAAGAAGAATGATGGGAATAAAGAAATAAAGATAAAAATAAAGAAGGTACGAAGCTAGGAAAGGGTTCCTCTGGGTACTCTAGTTTCCACAGTCCAAAAACATGTACATTAGGTGGATTGGTGATTGTAAATTTCCCATAGGAGTGAATGTGTGAGTGTGTGGTTGTTTGTCTATATGTTGCCCTGTGATCCTGGCAACCTTTCCAGGGTGTACCCATGCCTCTCGCCCTATATGTGCTGGGATAGGGTCCAACAAAACCCGATGTCCCCGAATTAGAGAATAAGCAGTGAGAAGAAGATGAATGAATGAATGTTTACTATTCATAATGCATTAATGCACATCCCAAGCATTTCTAACATTATTTGCACAGCGTAGTAACTTTATCTGTATTTATAACTCATTGTCCTTATTATATAACATACCTGTGCTTACATTACTGATCCTGCATAATCTGGGATTGTGTGGTTACATTCCAGTCTACCTTTTTAAAACTATTTCTATCTTTGCTTTTTTTATGTAGACTTTACTATTATCCATTATATTTATATGGAATTTTTTTATTTCACTGATGTGATGAGATAAGATGACATAAAAGATAAGAGGCAATAGTGCTAAGCACTAAGTCACCATGCACCATATTATAATAAATTTAGGATAAAATCTAAAAAGTGTGAAATGTAAAACAATACACCTGAGTTTACAATGATACAAGGATACCTAATTTGAAGGCAGTTAAATCCTTTTTTACCCCTTTGCGAAGTGAGTAACTTTTCATTCATCTTCTTACTCACTTATTCCCTAATTCGGGGTCACGGAGGTCTGCTGGAGCCTATCCCAATGTTCATAGGGCAAGAGTCAGGGGTACAGGTTGCCAGTCCATCGCAGGGCACACATAGGCAAACAACCACTCACATACATTCACTCTTATGGGAAATTTTGAATCTTCAATCAACCTAATGTACATGTTTTTGGACTGGGGGAGGAAACTGAAGTACCCAGATGAAACCCACACAAGCGCAGGGAGAACATGCAAACTCTGCACAAAAAGATCCCCGGCACGAGACTTGAACCCGGGACTTTCTTGTAGTGAGGCGACCGTGCTAACCACGACGCCACCCCGCCGCCCCAGGTGAGAAACTTATAATATATAAAATAATATGGGGCAAATGTGTCATTCTATTTCCTCGTTAAATACTTTAATACTTTTACAGTTTTTATACATTTAATTTCATAGACTGTGTTAACATACAGCAGCACACCTTAAACACATCTGTATGACCTTCTACATGAACACAGAGCAACCCAAACATCTGCATGCAATCTGTCTTTTAACCGTTTAAAAAAAATCTCATCTTGTGTTTCAATCAGATCCTGTCACGCTCAATGAACCTGCAGGTGTCAATCTAGTTTTCCAACCTGCCCGGCTTCCACACCAAAGTGGATTTCCTTTTTGGTTGATAATAATCTGAGGTTTACTTCTCACGCCTGAAAACCACATGATCTAATGAAGCTTTTTTTTTTTACTTTATTTTGTGACTTTTTATTTATTTGTCTCACTCCCTGCATCGTCTTGTATTGTAGTGTTCCATTATTTCAACAGTGAACATTTTATCCAGGAGAACTCCTAAGTGGATAATTCTAATAAAAATATAAAAATAAACTATATACATAAAAAAAGAAAGAGCGAGTTGGAGAAAAGACAGGAAAGAGAGAAACATAGAAAGAAGAACTGGGAAATAAAAATAAATAAAAAGAAAGAAAAAAAACAAGAAAAAAAACAACTAATACAGACAGTGCAAACAAATAAAGGAAAAAGAAAGAAAAAATAGAGAACAAATAAAAAACAAAGAAAGAATGAAAGAAAAATTAATTCTCAGCTAATAAAAGTGTCCTAAAATTGTCTACATAAATATAATCATCTATATATTTTATTTTAATCATTTTAAAACAAAATTCATTCTATTCATTCTATTCATTATTACCGGCTGCATTTCTGTACACATTATACACATGCAAGGGGATGTTGGTGTGTCCGGTATGGCGTCTTTGCCTTCCTTCATTCCGGCAGGGTTTGATTTAAATCTGACTAAGTGGCCTCCCCTCTCAGTCTTAACCACGACCTGGCACGCCACCTCTCTCCTACGCTGTCATTCTTCTCTCTGTCTCAGTGCCTTCCTTTTTTCCCCTCCCTCTGCTGCTCCCTCCATTCAGGATATTGAAAAAGACCTTTGACAGGAAAGGGAGGCCCATGGGGTGTTAAGCGAGGATATGGAGCCCACTGTGTTAAATTACTGTATCACTTTTCAGTTGTCAAGTACCTAAAATATGTTTCTTAGATGGAGTCAAAAGCAACTCCATCAGCATTTTCCTCATTTACCGTTTACTATATACAGAATGACAAAACCTTTTTCCATGTTATGGGAAGTTTTTGAAAGTTTACAAATTTCAATTAATATTTATTTATAGCAGAATAACCCAGAAATTACCTTGAACAAATCTCAATTTATTTTAGCTTGATTTTATTGACCAAATGAATACATACATGATAAATAGAGCAGGCGGATACTGCACTAATTTAATCAAATGCATAAACACTCAGATTGTCAGGCTTAATGGTGTGATAAAAACCAACACATTGTAGCCTGAAACTTTAATCCACAAAAATGTCAAAAAATACAAAAATAATTACTTATAATAATACGAGTACTCTGATATACCTTCTGTAATTAAACAAAATGACAAAAAAACCCACAAAACATTACATGAGAACAAAACCAAAAAGATACAAGTATCGACAAGTACCAGGCAAACTCATATCAGCCCATGGTATCGGTGTATCAATTTTTTAATAAAAATCGGTGTAAGGTTTATATAAAATCCTCATGTTTTTCAAATCTTTTCTAAGCAAATATTTTCACACAGAATATACAGACATAAAGATTTAAATGCCTCTTCTTATATATATATATATCAATCAAACAAGCAAAAAGCAAGTTGCAGTTCTTAATAGGGACAAAAGCATTTCTGGAAATGATGACCTAATCCATCAAAGGTATTTAATATAAGGCATGTTTAAGTTGACAACATCTTATCCAAAGAGTATAGTGTCATTTTTAGTGAAGACAAAAAAAAAAGGAAATAATAAAGAAAAATCCAGCACTCGAGCAGTAGCCGTTAATATGCAAACAGATAAGACAGCTTCTATTTAATTTATATAATATTCCCTAAGGAATCATTATTATTCCAGGGATCTTGCCAGCAACATTTGGCCTTTAAAGAAATTAACTTTGTCTCCTTGCTAAGTACACCAATACATCAAGCTTTAATCTCTCCAGTAGATGAATCGTATTTCAAATCATACACGACGAATGTATTCGTATTTCATATTTTTCTAATTTTTCCTGTCTGACCATCTGTACGTATTAAGTCTTACTAAGATTAATCTCTTGATCCTATTGGAGAGGGAGCCAGGTGTTTTCCCTAATACAAGCATGGGTAAATAAGACTGAGTATCAGGACCTAATCCCTGGCATAATTTTTTATATTTCAGTAATATATTTGGGACAGTGATTTCCCCATCTTATACCAATGTCAGACTCGCTTTTCTGATTCTTGTGTGTGTGTTTGAAATCCCATATGTGCTGCATTGTGAATATCAGTGGCGTATGAAATTGCTCTGCATGTCTCCAGATCGCAGTGCTAAATCATTTAAGAGCTCCATCCCCTTTGAATGGGGGATAAGACTTGGTGTGGGTATGAGTGTGTGTTAGAAAGTAAGATCAGGGTGTTTTGGGCTCAAGAAGGAAAGAAAAGGTTCAAAATAGCATGTGCTGTATACATAAACATGACTTTTTCCAACCAAAAACAAAAAAGGAACCACTGTCATTGTAAAAAAGTCTAAAAGGTTATATTATAATTTTCAGTAGCTGACGTGGCATGTTGTACTGTTTTTTTTAAGATAATAAAACATTTAATAAAATAAAAAAGCTTTTATTCTATAAGTATTGAAAAGGATTGTGATTTTAACTCTAACCTTAAAATGTATTATTACTGTCACACATCATGGAGGCAGTTGCAGGAAGGAGTTGCAAATCTTATCAGAACTAATATTAATTAACTATTTATTTTAGTTTGATCAAATAAAATGAAACAGAATGATATTATCCTTACCTATGTAGATTTGTACTAATGCATTAATATGAATTTATAACTTGTCCCTTGATCCGTATTTGAAATTTAATTTGCATGATTTTTTATGACAAACAGACCAAAATATTTGATGAGATCCAGCTTACATTAAAAAAAAAATGAAGGTCTAATAATAAATATGCACAAATACTTCAATCATTGTTTTGCCCTCTCGTCTTCTAGTGTACTTACTCGTCGGACTGCTTCCAGCCCTGTGCATCTCTTGTCTTGAACAATAAAGTGCGATGATTAAGACAGCCATTTGCGATATGAAAATGAATTCTTCAGCTCTCACGAGTCTGCACCTGGGTCAGTGCTCACACGTCTCAAGCGCATGCTGTAATTCATCCTACGTATTATCTCAATAATGATATATGCCCAGAATTATGTATTGGGATGTTTCCCCTGATGGCGATTTAAATGGTATTCGAGAAATCTTGCAGATCATATTTGCCCTCCACAATCCTGAAGGTGGCAATCAGGTTCCACCTTGCCAAAGAGAATCATGCCGAAATCATAAAGATCAGCTGGCTAAGGAAAAGATCCAGGATTGGTTTTATGTTTGCAAGTTAGAGCCAGAGGAAAGAATAAAGATTATGCTTGATTTACGTAAATTAACTGTTACTTCTGGAGGGGCTTGTGTTTATAATTTATTGTGTTTGCTATGATTATTAAAATGTCTTATATTACCTAAAGCTACCCAAGTAATTTATATGCTCAAAACTACTATTTAAATACCCAAGCAATGGTTCTTCATGTTGAGTTCTACATTTACCTTTTTTTGTTTTATCGTTCCTATTTTAGTATCGAATGTCAGTGTTGTATTACATTGGCGGTTAATAAAAAGCTTATATCAGAGGTCACCATCTTTGTCCATGGAGAGCGGATCCCCTGCAGAGTTTAGCTCCAGCCCTAATCAAACACACCTGCAACAGCTAATCAAGGTCTTTCTAGGTAGATTTAAAAGGCAGGTGTGTTGAGGCAAGTTGGAACTAAACTCTACAGGACACCAGCCCTACAGGACAAAGATAACAATCTAAACTCTTTTGAAAATACTCTTCTTAATAAGCATCTAATATTTAAAAAAATACATAAAAATTCAGGGGTAAGAACATTTCACACTGATTCCTGACTGAATCCTGATTTTATTCATTCATTCATTCATTCATTCATTCATTCATTCATTCATCTTCTTACCCGCTTATTCCAGAATCCGGTGTCACGGGGGGTCTGCTATGCCTATCCCAGCAAACATAGGGAGAGGCGGGACACATAGACAAGCAACCATTCACACACACATTCACTCCTATGGACAATTTTACAATCACCAATCCACCTAATCTGCATGTTTTTGGAGTGTGGGAGGAAACCGGAGCACCTGGAGGAAACCCACGCAAGCACGGGGAGAACATGCAAACTCTGCACAGAAAGATACCAGGACGATTCGAACCCGGGACCTCCTTGTTGTGAGGCGACTGTGCTATCCACTATACCACCGCGTTGCCTTGATTTTCTTCATAGTATTTGAAAATAGGGATGCATAATAGATCAAAATGATAAAAATACTGCATATAGGTATATCAGAATAGTATAGGTATAGACAAAATGTTGTGCACAACAAACATCCAATTGTGTTTGAGTTTTAACGCAAGACTTCAATAGCGAGCTAATCTTGAGCCAACTGCTGCTAGTAATTGGGAAAGGAAGGAATTTTGTCACATACATTTTTATACAGAGTCCAACTTCCCATATCCACATCTTAGTAAGTTGGGGGTCCCTGGAGCTGGAAGGGTTAAGAGTCTTACTCAGGGGCTTACTTATTTGAGCCAGATCTTTCTTGGCAGTGGTGGGGTTTGAACCCAAGTCTACCAAACAACCAACTCAGCACCTTAACCATTGCGCCACACACTGAGACTGTAAATCTTGAGTATCAATGTAAAGTACCACTACACACTACAAATCATTACAGTCACGTCTAAAGAAAGAAGAATATGTATTAGCTACGCTCGCCAAAAGAATATCATTAAAACATATTGGTTATATCAGTTTTTTACAACATTTTATATCATATTGAATATATCATTATTTCATTCATGGTATTGCAGAATACTTTCATCTCATTTAAAAAAAAAAAGGTTTACAAGTGAAAATGTTTTGGTTCTACTAAGAAGTTTCTGAAAACTTCACAACTTCATAACAGCTCAATCTTTGGTGTGTATTTCTCATAATCTACATGTAACATGTAAAAACACTAACGCTCTTTGAAGCAGCGACTTCAACTCTCATGCAAAGGTGCACAAAGACAACCATTTTTTTGTCTAGTTCTGATGATGTGCATGTGCCTCTTTGTCAAAGGTTAGCTCTGAAGTCTGCTCAGCACGCCAGACCCTATTAACGAACCGAGAGGCCAAACACTGGGTGTACTTGGGTACACACGTGCGCATGTTTCCATGTATTTAAAATAAGATGTTGGTCGTCAGACAACTAACTGGTCATGGGTGGCTGTGTATCAGAGTCTCTTTGAACCGTGAGCACTCGCAGCAAAACAGAGTTCCGTATGGGGCAGCCAAACCACTCGTTCCCTCCCTCCTTTCCTTCTGTCTTTCCCTTCTCTCATCAGGATCCGGGCCTCTAAGCGGTGGATACCTAGCTGCTGCCAAACAGCTTAAAACACCTTTAGTTTTGCTGTCACGATAAAACTCACAATCACATTCTCAATTTGAAAATAATATAAGAATATTTTTTTTCAGACTAGCAGCATGATTTCTAGTGGCGACACAACTGTCTAAGCCTGGTAAAATCTTTCTGTCTGTGTGCCTGGGTTTGAATGGCCTTGATTAAAATGTGTGATTGGGAGCACATGGTGGCTGAGTGGAGTGTGTGTATGTATTACATGTTTTTCTCACTGGAAAGGTGCACAAAAAAGGGAAATTGCAGAGTTTTGCTGTGCCGTAACCTGATTCCTGGAGCAGATTTCCTGTGTTAGCTTTGCACGCGTGGCCTGCTGGCTGCTCCGTTCTTGTGAAGAAAAAATGCAACACACATACACACATCAACACCAAATCAAGCTTGGCAGCTCACTGGAACCCCTAATCTCTTTGTATACACTGTGTGCATTAAAGTAAGATTTAAGAAAATGCTACTGTTAAGAGCGCTAGTCTCATTATTGACTCAACATTATCAAAGACAGCTCTTAGAAAGGTGGTCATGCGTGCAGGTTGGTGTGTCTGGTTACCAAGTGACGATTAATAGATCAACCTTTTTCCATTGAAAAATATATATATACACATTTGGGGTTTAAACATCTAAAGAACTATACACACTTCTGACTTTTCATGGCCCAGGTAAAATATAAAAAGTTTTCCAGACTTCTTTTCTTGCCTGTAATCTTTTACCAGCTCCCAAATCCTGTGCCGCACGCAGATTCCACCAGCATGAATATTACTGTTCATATTCTTAAAGTCTCTTTTCATATTTCTGACGAGACATCCTACGCACCATCGTGTTCTATCGGGAATTAAATGTTCTACACTGGATTCGTCAATGCTGCAGACTTTTTCGACTTTCGGAAGATTTAGGCTCAGCTCAAAAGCTTTATGCTGTTATTTAAAGAATGTTGTGTAACCCACACTAGCTACTGATGACTACGATTTTCATAAACACATGACACGAAGGCTCAGGTGTGTAGGAGACATCGAAAGCCACTGCTCAGGTGCTGGATCAGTGGCAGATGAAACACGACCAGAAGTAAAGCAGATTTAAGTTGTCCTTGGAGGTGATACCCGTGGCACTGCTGTGTGGCAGCACCGCAGGAGGAACTTGGAGATCAATGTAATGCGCATAAAGCTCATTAAAATACTGTTGACATGGAGGTACGCATGAAAGATTACGCTAGAAGTGTTGACACCATGTACCTCAGGAAACTGTGTGAAAATTATACAATGCGTCTCAGAAATTTGCAACAGGATGTCATTACATATTTTGTTTAGTTGGTTCATGATGGTAATACGTTTAGCATACTTTATTTTGACATATACTTGACATCTATCCTAAACAGCTTTGAACAGTCGTTTTATATTTTAAAAAAGATCAGAATGCCGTCTTACTAGTTTTCTAAATTTAAAGTGGAACCGAGTAAACAGAATATATACTGTAATAAATGTGAGGTTCAAAATCTGTACAAGCAGATGACAAAATTCAGAACCACTCCTGTACGATATTGTTCAAAGGTTTTTATGCCTGGTGTGTGTGTGTGTGTGTGTGTGTGTGTGTGTGTGTGTGTGTGTGTGTGTGTGTGTGTGTGTGTTTGCACCATATACTGCCTATCTCTGTTCAAGAATCACTGAGTTCTGTTTTAATATATGGTTTCCATACCAATGACATCTTGAATTATACTCAACATTTTTTTAGTATAATAAATAGGGAAAAAAAGCACATAACGTAGAGCTTTAATCTTTATTTGTTTACCTTTAGTTTACCTCAACCTGTTTTTGATATTTATATGCTTATTTTTTTAAGCGTATGGATGCATGTGTGAGCAGAAGCGAGGAAAAGGAAAGTGATTTGACTGTCAGCAGGTAAGGCCAGCCCAGTATCAGTGAAGTGTGAAATACGCTGGCTAGATTGACAGCTGAATGACAGATACCTGTGAAACATATTCTCTTCTCTGAGACCCGATATAAACAAAATATTATCAGAGTCGCCCTCAGGATTTGCCTTATTCTCCCAGATCAGTGCCCTCCCTGAGCAGAACAGTCAAGTTAAAATATTGTGATGTGGCAGTTCTGTTGAGTTCTATTGACTTATTTATTTATTTATTTTGCAGGGTGTCTTTGTGGGAACACTTTCAATTATGAATGTATGGAGAGCAGGCTGGTCGACTTTCCAAGCGTAACTTGGGGGGGTGATGATGGAAACCGTTCCTTTTATGACAGCACTCTATGCATTTGCATGGTGCATGTATGTATGTAGCTACTGTGTGTGTGTGTGTGTGTGTGTGTGTGTGTGTGTGTGTGTGTGTGTGTGTGTGTGTGTGTGTGTGTGTGTG
>JAOTRA010000029.1:1859443-1870541 GCA_026260255.1 Pseudolaguvia tuberculata | reverse complement strand
ATGTACATTTCAAGTACAGAAATGCATAAAGGCCCATTACTACTTGGTGGGTACTAAAGCAGCTTGTGCTGTGAGTGATGTCTTTGTTTTAAAAAAGTTAGAAAGTGAAAGTCAATTTATTTGTCACATACCTGATTCTAAAGAGTACAACATAAAGTCAAATGTTTTTCTTCACATATCCCATCTTAGTAAGTTGGGGGTCAAAACAGAGAAGGATTAAGGGTTTGTTGTGATTTGGGTTGAGTTTGTTGTGTTTTGGGTTTATTTAGTTGTGATTTGGGTTGGTTTTGTTGTGATTTAGGTTGAGTGTGTTGTGATTTGGGTTGATTTTGCTTTGTTTTAGGTTGATTTTGTTGTGATTTGGGTTGAGTTTGTTGTGTTTTAGGTTTATTTGGTTGTGATTTGGGTTGAGTTTGTTGTGATTTGGGTTGATTTTGTTGTGATTTGAGTTGATTTTGTTGTGATTTGGGTTGAGTTTGCTGTGATTTGGGTTGAGTTTGTTGTGTTTTAGGTTTATTTAGTTGTGATTTGGGTTGATTTTGTTGTGATTTGGGTTGAGTTTGCTGTGATTTGGGTTGAGTTTGTTGTGTTTTAGGTTTATTTTGTTGTGATTTTGGGTTGAGTTTGTTGTGATTTGGGTTGATTTTGTTGTGATTTGGGTTGATTTTGTTGTAATTTGGGTTGATTTTGTTGTGATTTGGTTTTAGTTTGTTGTGATTTGGGTTGATTTTGTTGTGATTTGGGTTGATTTTGTTGTAATTTGGGTTGATTTTGTTGTGACATAGGTTGATTTTGTTGTGATTTGGTTTTAGTTTGTTGTGATTTGGGTTGATTTTGTTGTGATTTAGGTTGAGTGTGTTGTGATTTGGGCTGATTTTGCTGTGTTTTAGGTTGATTTTGTTGTGATTTGGGTTGAGTGTGTTGTGAATTGGGTTGAGTTTGTTGTGATTTGGGTTGATTTTGTTGTGATTTGGGTTGAGTTTGTTGTGATTTGGGTTGATTTTGTTGTGTTTTAGGTTTATTTCTTTGTGATTTGGGTTTATTTTGTTGTGCTTTAGGTTGATTTTGTTGTGTTTTGAGTTGAGTTTGTTGTGATTTTGGTTGAGTTTGTTGTGTTTTAGGTTTATTTTGTTGTAATTTTGGGTTGAGTTTGTTGTGATTTGGGTTGAGTTTGTTGTGATTATGGGTTGAGTTTGTTGTGTTTTAGGTTTATTTCTTTGTGATTTGGGTTTATTTTGTTGTGATTTGGGTTGAGTTTGTTGTGTTTTAGGTTTATTTCTTTGTGATTTGGGTGATTTTGTTGTACTTTAGGTTGATTTTGTTGTGATTTGAGTTGAGTTTGTTGTGATTTGGGTTGAGTTTGCTGTGATTTGGGTTGAGTTTGTTGTGATCTGGGTTGAATTGTTGTGTTTTAGGTTTATTTTATTGTGATTTGGTTTGATTTTGTTGTGATTTGGATTGATTTTGCTGTGTTTTAGGTAAATTTTGTTGTTATTTGGGTGGAGTTTGTTGTGATTTGGGTTGAGTTTGTTGTGATTTGGGTTGATTTTGTTGTGATTTGGGTTAATTTTGCTGTGATTTGTGTTGACTTTGTGTTTAAGGTTGCTTTTGTTGTGATTTGGGTTGAGTTTGTTGTGATTTGGGTTGATTTTGTTGTGATTTGGGTTGAGTTTGTTATGATTTGGGTTGAATTTGTTGTGATTTGGGTTAAGTTTGTTGTGGTTTGGGTTGATTTTGTTGTGATTTAGGTTGATTTTCTTGTGATTTGGGTTCATTTTATTTTTTTTGGGTTGTTTTTGTTGTGTTTCAGGTTGATTTTCTTGTGTTTTAGGTTGTCTTTGTTGTGTTGCAGGTTTATTTTCTTGTGTTTTAGGTTGATTTTGTTCTTTTTTGATTTTGTTGTGTTTCAGGTTGATTCATTTGTGTTGTGAAGTGATGTTTCCTTTTTAAATGTTGTGAACTGAGCCATTGTAAAATCTGCATAAAAAAACTAGCTAAGCTTTAAGATATGTTACACAGAAATTTATGCGTGAACGCTCCCAGCTCATGTATATTTACGCATTCATGATGCTGTATTTTAAAAACAGACTCTCTGGACAGAATTTGCATAAGCCAGCTTGTATGAAAAAGTCAACATATGCTTCAAGATGGAAGAAGGTCCGGATTAGCTTCTTCTCCATTAAAGTATTTTTGAATATTAGTGGTTAGTTTTGGTTTTTGGTTGTTGCTGTTGATATTGATCAGATTAATATAGGCCTCTGCTTGTATTTTCAGGTAAAGTTGCTCAGAGAAGAGGCTCCGCCAGCAAAAGCAGACATTTGTTTGGCACTCTTACCCCTGAGAGATACTGGGCAGACGGATGCCCAGACGCCCAGTGAGTCCCCAACCTGCCACTTCCAATGCACCATTATAAGTTCCACTGATGATGGCTATGACAAAATAAACTAAAAAAGAAACAGTCCATGCAAAAATCTGTCACTTCCTTGCCACTTTCATCGCCTGCACACTTCAAAACGTGACATGTGTCATGCATAAGAGGCTTAGAGCCGCCACGATTCCCTTCCAACTGATGCTTTGATGGTGATTTCGCTCGAGGCGTTTGTCACACATAACTTACTCTGATAACAATGAGAACTGGTGCATGGTTGAAGGGGGAGAAAGAATGTGTGTAAGTATGCAGATATTGTAAAATCCTTACAATCACCATAGAAGCAGAAATCAAAGTGGAAGGCAAAATGGGGAAAGCATGTATCACAGACTTGTCATCTTCCCTCTTGTTCACCTAGTGACTCTAGTGACTGCCTCTGGTCTTACAAATTTGTAGCTGCTGCTAATCTCTGAAGAGGAAAATAGGCAAATCACAGATCACTGAATCAATCAGCAGGATATGATTTGTAGGAATTCCACAAAGGGCAGCCACTTTAGTCAGATTTCATCAAAAGGTAAACTTTGCAGTTTACTCAGAGGAAATTTCTATTTGCCCTCTTTCAGATACTCAAGCTCAAAAAATGCCTTTATTCGTTATTATAACTGTGACTGATCCAGGGTGTACCTCCGCCTCTCGCCCTATGTGCGCTGGGATAGGCACCAGCAGACCACTGTTACCCAGAATTAGGGAATAAGTGTGTGAAGATGAATGAATGAATGAATATTGGGAATTCTGATTTTTAGACATTTGGGCAGACCAATTGTAAGAACCACCTAGGAAGGTCAATCTGATTAGACTAATGAGTCTCGGAGGAACATTGGCCCCTTTCAAAATGGCATACTTCTTAAGTATGTACCACATTTATGTAAGTACAAACTTGCCTATAGTTAAGTGCGTTCTTATAGTATGAGGTAAAAATGAGAACGATTTCAATGTTGTTTTCTTTGTCTTCCCGTGGCCTTCTGGGATATCAAAGTGTCCAATGTAAGCATACTTTGAAGATTAGAAACAATCAGTAGATGATATGGAAACTTTTGATTTGCGTACTAAAATGTCAGATACAGTATCTTATTCATTCACATACTCAGATTCACCCGCTATATATTACGCTAGAATACTGATTTCTGATTTCTAGCGCTTATTTGAAGGTTGCTTCCACAGTTTCCAAAAGAAAATGTATACATTTTCTTTACTCTTTTAAATCCTGGTTTTATTATTATTATTATTGTTTATTATCATTATATTATCTACATCTTCAGTTCTTCTTTATTATGGTCAAGGTAATGGATCCAGACTCTACCCTGGGCACAATGAGAGTAAAGTGAGGTTACACCCTGAGGGAAAAAACACAGACACATATCTAAAATTGCTCATGTTCAAAATGATATTTTTCCCTGTAGAAAAACCGCACAAATATGATGCTTAGCACTAAATTATTACCAGAATCACTAAGCAAATCATCGATATTTCATTAGAAACATCTTGGAGTTCAAAGGTGGACTTACTTTTTTAATATAATAAATAATAGTTTTAGTTCCTGAACCCAAAATAAACTCGTGTAATTCCAGCACGATAGTAAATGATGCCGCATTATATAACGATTGTTGATCTATTCCTCCAGTCCAGTTTTGTCCGAATGTCATGCCGATGTATTTATTCTATTATCCATAATCGTCATGAATAACCATCAGACAATTTCGGTTCTCAAATCCATGTGTATCTAATTAGAACTACTAAGCTGCGAGATATCAAACTAGCTAATGTTCCTGTCTCATTTTCACTCATGTTTTTTGTTATTGGTGATGGCTGTAACTCGAGCTCACTCTCCCGTCATAACCAGAGGCAGATTATGTTTATTTATGAGCCAATACACACATGGATGCACATGTATATAAAAATGGTAACAGAAAAGAAACTGTGTTTTTTTAACCGTTATTATTGCTTTATTATTTGGTTTTATGTGTTATCTACTTTATAATATGGAAATTAGAAAGCTTTACATAGGTCCCAAAATGATTATAAATTAAGCCTTGAGGAAATAC
Source organism: Pseudolaguvia tuberculata (assembly GCA_026260255.1). Taxonomy (NCBI): domain Eukaryota; kingdom Metazoa; phylum Chordata; class Actinopteri; order Siluriformes; family Sisoridae; genus Pseudolaguvia; species Pseudolaguvia tuberculata. Next base: position 1,866,071 of record JAOTRA010000029.1, on the reverse strand, counting down.
AAAGCACAGAATGTGGACATTTTTCTGGTTATCATCGGAAGAATTGTAGAAGCAGATCTGCTTCTTCACACATATTAAGCTGGATAAGATTCCAAAATGGTGCCAATGTTATTTTTACTGTTTTATTTATAAACTAATAATAATACAGTCATTTCAAGGGCAAATAAATATATTTAAAACATAATCCTTTGTAAAAGCTGTAGCTGAGGATTGTGTGAAGGAAGGGGTTATGTCTCGAACGTATTTTTAAAAATATTTTTTGAAAACTGTACTGTCCAACTTTCACTTTTCACAACTTCATGTAGAACAAAAACATCCTGCCCGGAAAAAAATGATCTGTGTTATGTTTGATAGATACAAACTTCAATTTCTTGAAAAATAAAATGTCTGGCCTAAAATAAATCAAATAGAAATGCTCCTCAAGATAAAGAAAAAATCCCTTCTTAGTCATACCCAATCCGCAGTCATCTCTAAATAGATAAACAAAGTGATAGCTAGAGCTTCCATCGACAGCCACATGTGATGACAGTGTGGTCAGTAGCAGCTTTAATTGGTGATGAGATCTGGGTGACAGTTCTATGTATCCCTCACAACATCTGCCAGTGTACACTAGGAGCCCAGTAATATTTGACAGATTTTCGGTCAGATAGACGGAGAGACGAATTGAAAGGAAGAAAGCAGCTCGTGTCTGGAATAATGTGCACCGCAGAATTTCCTCCGTTTCCGCTGGACTCATTAGAACAGTGTGCTGTATCTTTAAGGGCCAAAAACTGTCAGTTCAGGCATGATGAAGACTATGTGACGTGGCTGGAAGGGAGTTTTTACAGATGTTTCTGTAGCAGAGATATACTCGCCACATGTGTCATGAACATCCAAGTCTTTAAGTTTCACCACACTGTAGATTAATACAGTGACCTCAAATCAACCAGAGCGAGGCTTCTAGTAATAGTTAGGACCAATCTATTGAAAAGAAGAAAAAAAATCCAGGTCCAGATTTTGGTTTGGATAGAGTAGCTACTATGATACATCACCATACTATAATTCTTAAGGTTTTCTTGATTTAAGTGAACTTGACTAAATAGTCAAAATTTTGGACTCATAACTCAAAAAGAGTGAATAAATATCGATGTTGCGTTTCCACGATGGCGTCTACTACAGGAGTCGAATGGTCTGAAAGATGACGCCATGGTTACAGTATTTTAGATTTTGGTATTTTGTTATACTCATAGTTTATTTAGTTGGTGTACCTTTGCAAAGCTAATTAGGTTCTATTTTGTATGTTTGTTATTTTAGTAATATTACTAACTGTATTATAATGTTTTTTGGAGTGATTTATTTTAGCAATGGTGTCTCCGATTGCCTGGTCTGTGAATGGTCATGTGCTCAAGAGACACAATGATTTGTAAGGAGGGGTGGAGGATACACTACCAGCACTATTGCACTACAACAAGATTTTCTGCTGTACTTTCAATATATTTAGATATATAAGAGAAGGTTTACATCTCGTCTGTTACTGTGAAGGACAGGAAAAGGTTTGTTTTTGTTGCGCCACTTCCAGTATATGCCTCTCACCCTATATGCACTAGGATAGGCTCCAGCAGACCCTTGTGACCCCGAATTAGGGAATAAGCGGATTAGAAGATGAATGCGTGAATAAATAAATTATGTAAACAAAACTTATTTCATGGCGGCGCGGGGGTGTAATGGCTGGCACAATTGCCTCTCAACAAGAAGGTTCTGGGTTCGATTGCCGGGCCGAGGATCTTTCTGTGCAGAGTTTGCATGTTCTTCCCCATGCTTGAGTTTCCTTTGGGTACTCCAGTTTCCTCCCATCGTCCAAAAACATTAGGTATATTAGGTTGATTGGTGATACTAAATTGCCCTTAGGAGTGAATGTGTGTGTGAGTGGTTGTTTGTCTATGTGTGGCCCTGCGATGGACTAGCGAAATGTCCAGGGTGTTCCCCTGCCTCTCGCCCAATGTGCGCTGGGATAGGCACCAGCAGACCCCCGCGACTTCAAATTAGGGAAGATGCATGAATGCATGAATGAATGAATGAATGAATGAATGAATGAATGAATGAACTTAATTAAAAAAACAGAAACAAGCTCAAAAATTAAAGTTGTCTTCTTTGACTTCTCCTTTCGCCTGCTCCCGTTAGGGGTCGCCACAGTGAATCACTCTTCTCCACACTACCCTGTCCTCAACATCTGCCTCTTTCACACCAACTACCTGCATATCTTCCCTCACCGCATCCATAAATCTCCTCCATGGTCTTCCTCTTTTCCTCCTGCCCGGCACCTCCATCTTCAGCATTCATCTACCAATGTACAGCATGTCCCTCCTATGCACATGTACAAACCATCATAGACAGTCTTTTAACAATTGCATATAAAGTCTAGCATAGCTTTTATTTTGAAATAATCAATTACCCATAATAGGCTATTGCAAAACTCTAATTTGTATTAGAATCGATAGCTCAACTTTTAATTTTTAAAAAGAATTCATAGCTGTCTTTTGTTTCTCAGATGAGTTTGATCTTAGATGTGAGTCAGCGTGACACATTTAAAAGAAGATGAGAAATGATTTGATTTCTTTATTTGTGGGTGAACCTGACTGTGTATCGATAAACTATATTCCCAAAAGTTTATGGTCATCTGACCATCAGATCCATATGTGGTTCCTCTACAAACTGTTGCTAAAAATATGGAAACTCACCATTGGTCTAGAATGTTGTATGTGGTAGCATTACATTATTCCTTCACTGGAACTAAGAGACTTGCAACACTGTTCCAGCATGACAATGACCCTGAGCACAAAACCCCTGACCTCCATTATCACATACTGGGTTATTATTACAGTGAAAAAATCAACACGAAAAATAATGACCACCACTGAACCCCTTTGGGATGAACTGGAATGGTGACTGACTCACTATTGATTTCAGTAATACTGTTGGGGCTGAATGAAGAGATATCTCACATTCAAACACAACATTGAAGATATATAATAAGATGGTTTTGGTTTGACTTAGTATCAGAAGGTTCTTCTTCATGTAGTTTCAGATTATGAACATGTTTGTATCTAATGGCGTGTTCAAGACTTCAAAAAAAGTGGTTTTATCCTAAATCAGTTCTATTTCCCATGTAATCCAAAGAGACCGGATATAAAAGGTATAAAACAAATCTACTGTGATGTTATTCCAGCTTCCATATTGATTGATGTACATACAAGTGTAATGACATCTTAATATAGAGTCTGGTAATTTTCACTGGACGTGATGAAGCAGATTTTTGAGTGATGTTCCCGGAAAGTAGCGACACATGTCTTCTCTTAAACCCCCAACCCCCCTACCCGATACCACCACCACCAGCAGATGTGTCGCTTGATGTAACTGGCAAGAGGAAGCGTGGCACTTAATAAAATATCTCCACTTCTCTGACAGCCCACTTTAATTGACTCCCTTGTCAGTTTTAACAAACTGTGTGTTATCATCATTTCAGATGTTCCTCTTCTTCTTTTCTCGTTTCTAACTTCTCACGCATGGTGCTCTTAAGAAATAAGCTAGCAGATGAGCCGTTGGTAACTTTGTTTTAAGAAAAAGAGAGGAAAAGCTCCTCAGAGGCGGTCTTGTCATAGGATCCATAATTCAGAAACATCATTTTAATTTCCCTCTGTTCTTTCAAAGGAGAACGGAAAAGAGGAGAGGAAAGAAGAAGAGAAGAGACAGGCTGGTCATTAGTGGCTTAGAGGAAGTGTAACATCATGACATGAGAGACATGGAAATGTGCCAAGAAGAAAGTGACAACACTAACATGAGGGACAGGGACTCCATCTGCCAATGAGGAAAGCAAGGAAAACAGGAAGTTGTTTACCCAGAAAAAAACTCTCAAGCAAATGGAATGTTTGTCAAAGAAGCCTAAGAAAATATTTCACATAGTCAGTGTTTCCAGATTTTTTTCTATATACAACCTCAAATTCATTCATTCATTCATTCATTCATTCATTCATTCATTCATTCATTTATTCATTCGTTCATTCATTCATTCGTTTATTCATTCGTTCTGCTGGTGCGTATCCGAGCACAGGGTAAGAGGCAGGGGTACACCCTGCACGGGTCGCCAGTCCATCTCACAGCCACACATAGACAAAGAACCACACACACTCAGTCTCTCCTATGCTATGAGCAATTTAAAATCACCAATAAATCTGATGTACATGTTTTTAGTCTGATGGAGGATTACAGAATACCCGAAGAAAATGCAAGCAATCGTGGGGAGAACATGCAAACCTTATACAGAAAGGTCCCCGGGTCAGGAATCAAACCCCGGTCCTTCTTGTTGTGAGGCGACTGTGCTAACTACTATGCCACAGCGTCACCGTTTGTATATCTTATATGACAGTATTTCAAATTTGGTGATTTTAGTACAAATCATTTGGTAACCATGGATCCTCATGGTAAAGAACCCTGAAACAGTGGCTAGGCTCAATCCTAGAGCTTTTCCAATCCAGGTTGCACATAGAAAAGACCTTCCAAGGGTCGGTCCAGTCCTCATGCTCTGAGTCAGGGGCAGAAGCTACCTTTATCAAAACAGCCTTGCAGAGGCAGGAGGAGGTCAGCTTGTCTGTGCTCTCACCTCGTCTGTCTCCACATCCACCTCCATACTGTAATCGCAACTACTGCATCACACATATGCTATTATTGTATAATTTTTCTATTCCATCCTCTTCCTCCTCTGTGTTGAGTTTTGCTTCTTTATGGTTTTGTTTGTTAGGTTAGGTTTCATGTTTAATGTTCTTTTATTGTTGTCTTGTTTAGTTCTTGTTCGTGTGTTCTTGCTTGATTTGGTTTAACTTAGCTATGCCAGCTATCCAACCTATGCTGTGCTAGCAAATTAGCTACAATACTCATTTTCTTGTCCATTTTTGTCCATGTTTAGCCTAGTTCATATACGTAAGCCTAGTTTATATCTGTTAGCCTAGTTCATCTCTGTTAGCCTAGTTTATATCTTTTAGTCAGTTTATATCTACTAGCCTAGTTTATATATGATAGCCTAGTTCATATTTGTTAGCCTAGTTTATAGCTGTTAGCCTTGTTCATCTCTGTTAGCCTAGTTTATATCTGTTAGCCTAGACATCTCTGTTAACCTAGTTTATATCTGGTTGCCAGTTCATATATGTTAGCCTAGTTCATATATATTAGCTACTTCATATCCGTTAGCCTAGTTTATATATGTTAGCCTAGTTCCTCTCTGTTAATCTGTTAACCTTAGCCTGTTAGGTCCACTGTACCTAACACATAAATGCTGCTAGTGTGAGATGTACAATTTAAGTATCTTTTTTATCAAAAAAAAATTGATAAAAAGATACACAACTCTTGATTGCTTTCTCTTTTTTTCTTCATTATTTTTGCAATAAAATGAAGTCATGCTGATGCATGCTATTAAAATAAAACCTATTTTTGCCTCTCGCAATTTCCTTTTGAATCACAAAACACTTTATCACTATGTCATGCAGAACTCATGTGGCACACGGTGGTGACACAAAGTTCAGCATATACTGAGGGATGAAGTGCCCATGATGAGACACCGGACTCGGAGTCTACCTCTAAGCGTTCGGTACTAAGACCAGTTGAAATGTCAAACGTGTGACTGTGTAAACCTGGTCTGATTGGTTGATCCATGGCCATCCGCCTCATGCTTTGAAGTCACCGGAATTTTGTTGCAAAATGCAGAGGTTTTGATGTCAGTCTCACTTTGGCTCATTTTATCGCCCCTCCTCTGCTTTCCTCTAATTTCTCTCTCTCTCTCTCTCTCTCTCTCTCTCTCTCTCTCTCTCTCTCTCTCTCTCTCTCTCTCTGTATAATACTGAGGAGGTTCTGGTGACTGTAGGATTCTGACACGCCACTGTACACCTCAGCAGAGTATTTGATCATTAATTTATCACAGTTCCAGCAGTTTGTTTGACAGGTAGAGGAACTTTCATCTTGAGGCTTTTGTGCTAACCAACCAAATGCTCTCTCTCTCCCTCTCTTTCTTTCTCTCTCTCTCTCTATCTCTCTGTCTCTCTCTCCCTCTCTTTCTTTCTCTCTCTCTCTCTCTCTCTCTCTCTCTCTCTATCTCTCTTTCTCTCTCTCTCTCTTTCTCTCACTTAATCCTTGGACAACTTTCCCATGTTGAGAGAAATAGAGGGAATCAGAAAAAGAATAAAAGAATAAAAAAAAGAAAATAAGTACGCTCTACCATAAACAAAAATCAAAGTTTTCATCTAAGGAGGTCTGTCAGTTTCATTCATTTATTCATTCTTTCATTCTTTCATTAATCTTATTAATACCTAGCTCGGGGTCACAGGGATCTGCTGGACCCCATCTCAAAGCACATAGTGGTACACCCTGGACAAGTTTCCAGTCCATTACAAAGCATAGATGAACAACCACTCACACACAATTAGTCCTATGGGTACTTAAGAATCACCAATCAATCTAATGTACATGTTTTTTGAATGTAGGAGAAAACTGGAGTACCCAGAGAAAAACCACACAAACCTGGGGAGAACATACAAAAGAAACGCCACAGGCATGGGAATCGAACCCGGGAACTTCTTGTAGTGAGACAAGCCTTATATATATA
>JAOTRA010000029.1:1845673-1859343 GCA_026260255.1 Pseudolaguvia tuberculata | reverse complement strand
CTCTCTCTCTCTCTCTCTCTCTCTCTCTCTCTCTCTCTCTCTCTCTCTCTCTCTCTCTCTCTCTCTCTCTCTTTGAAACTCCTGTCTTCTCCGGTATTGATTCAAGCAACCTATTTTCACTGATATGATCATGTACAGGTGTAATGAGGAGGTTGGCTCTCTCAGCATGCTGCTTGATACATCATGTCACTTTAACACATGCAGATTGCCATCAGGAGAGAACGGAGTGAAAATTCGAAGCAGGCACTTTGGCAGCAATTTCTCCAAATCCCTTTCTGTTTTTTTGTCACTGTTTCCCGACGCCGTTTTCTTTCTTTTTGTTGCAGTCCAAGCTGGAATCCTGCTTGTCATTTGCTATAAATCTTTTTCTTAGTATTATTTTGTTAATACTACGCACTAAGCAGTGCACTGGGATGGCATATTAAACATTTCATTTCTTTAGCCCACAGATGTATTACTATTTGTTTGAGCCCTGCAATGGACTGGCAACCAGTTCTGGATGTATATCTGCCTCTCTTCCTATGTGCGTTTAGATAGATTCCAGCAGACCCCCATGACCACAAGTCAGGGAATAAGCATGTTAGAAGATGAATCATTGAATGTTTTTCTTTGTGGGTGGCGCAATGCCGCAGTGGTTAGCATGGTCACCTCATAACAAGAAGGTCCAGGGTTACATTCCTTAGCTGGGGGTCTTTGCATGTTCTCCCCGTGCTTGTGTGGGTTTTCTGTGGATGCTCCGGTTTCCTCCCACAGTCCAAAAATATGTAATTAGGTGGATTGGTGATTCTAAATTGCCCATAAGAATGAGTGTGTGTAGTTGGTGGTTTATGTGTGGCCCTGCGATAGACTGGTGACCTGTCCAAGATGTAGCCCTGCCTCACGCATTTTGTGTGCTCTGGGATAGGCTCCAGCAGACCCCCAAAATCCCTAATTAGGCAATAGGTGGGTTAGAAGAAGAATGAATGGACGAATGAATGAATGAATGAATGAATGAATGAATGAATGAATGTCTTTATTTGTTACATATACATTATTTGTTACTGAGCGGTGGCTTAGTGATTAGTACGGTCACTTCACAGAGAGAAGGTTCCAGGCGATTCCTTTTCTGTGGAGTTCTCCCTGTACTTTTGTGGGTTTACTCTGGGTACTCTGGTTTCCTCTCACAAGCCAAAAACATGCCTAGAGTAGACCCCTTCTGTCTTTTGCAAGTGTTTGAGGAAGTGTTGGCTTAGTGGATAAGATGCTGGACTATTACCAGAAAGACCGGGGTTCGACTCCCAGCACCACTAAACCACCTCTGTGGATCCGTGAGTAAGGCCCTTAACCCCCAATTGCTCTGTTGTAAGTCGTTCTGGATAAAGGCGTCTGCCAAATGCTGTAATTGTTTTGCTGTTTCACAGATGTCTCCAGCAGACCCCTAGGACCCCAAATTAATATATAAATGAATGAATGAATGAATGAATGAATGAATGAATGAAATTTAGAGCACAGTGACATTTTTTTTCTTTGCATGGGTCAGCTATGCATAGGACCCTTTTCTTTGCATGGGTCCCAACAGTGATAGACATAGGCTCAAACCCAGGCCTCTTTGTTTATACACTCAACACCTCATCACTCTAACCAATTGAACCGTTCATTTAATGATTTCTTTATATCTCTCTGTCTCTCACTCTTTCTATCCTTTCTTACTTAGAGTTTTTAAATAGATTGAGAACATTTACAGTGTAAATCTGAGAATATGATTCAGTTACAGTTTGTAAATCATGTGCATTTAGTATCTTTCAGTTAAAATTTTACAATTAGGACATATTGTAAATCTAAAATAAGGCAAATAAAGCACATCTTTTTTTTTCTCACATCATTCTTTACCCATTTAATTTAAGGGAGCCAGTAATTCTTTAGCTGACTGTATCTTAAACACATACAATATTTTAATATCAATATTGAATGAATTATGTATTCAGAGCTAATCCTAGGAGACGACTATGATGCTGCTTTCTCATTGGAGTCTTTTATACAAGTCTGCCAGTCTTCCGAAAGCTTTTGAAATATAACAATCCTCAACAAACCCCTGAGAATTGATCTAAACAGATGGTGAGAGCTCCAGTGTGGCAAACAGCAGTCGTTCTAGTTAGGAGCTCTACTCTAGCAACTTCGGCTGGTTGACTTTATCGTAAGCCATCATCTTGTATGTTCTGGAGGATGCAGTTTTGCTTCTTTTGAAAGTATGTGCTTCTGGGAGGAAAAGACGAAAAAAAATAAATAACTGGCCTGTTCAAAATGATGTAAACACCAAACCAACAACTAGCATTTCCTCTTGTGAGACATCATCTAAACCATCTAAGATGCTCAGACTACATGCAGTAAACACTTAGGACATGAGTACCAACTGAGAATTTTATCCCAAATGCCCAGAGCCTCTCTCTCTCTTGCCCTTAATTTCCCCAAGAGCAGCCCTTTGCTCTCGCACTCAACTGCTCCCCAAGGACCCAGAGCACACATTTGGCCTCACTCCTCTTTTTACCCCCTTTCCATCTCTCCTCCCCTTCTTCACAAGTCGACTTCAGAGAGTCAGGCCCTCACAAGCTAAGCTTTGATGCCAAAATAGTCCTGGAAGTTCCTGCCTTGAACAGTGCTTCAGTAGGCATAGATCCATGAGCTCTAAGGGAGAGATAGAGACAGAGAATAAGAAGGAAAGAGAAAGAAAGAGAGGGCTAAAGAAAGAGAGGAATTGCTTTCCTTCACAAAAAATACACAATGCACACTATTAACACTCTTATTTTCTGAATTTCAAGTAAGAAATATGCCTTAATAACAAAATCATTAAAGGGTTTAAATGTCTTGCCAGGGTTACAGGTCAACAGTGAAAACTTATAGAGCTAGGGCTTGAACCCATAATCGTTTCTTGAGCAAACCAACACCATTATCGGTGAGCATTAGTTCATATTTGCTTTTAGATAGAAAATAGCTGCCTTATCAATTGTGGACGTCCCCAAAAAATTATACAAGAAACAATCATTCATTCATTCATTCATTCATTCATCCCCCGCTTACTCCTTAATTCGGAGTCACGGAGGTCTGCTGGAGCCTATCCCAGCAAAATAGGGCTAGAGGCGGGCGGGGGTACACCCTGGACAGGTCACCAGTCCATCTTAGGGCCACACATAGACAAACAACACTCACACACATTCACTCTTATGGAAAATTTTGAATCACCATATAACCTAGTCTACATGTTTGTGGACTGTGGGAGGAAACCGGAGTACCCAGAGGAAACCCACACAAACTCTGTACAGAAAGTTCGCCTGTACCGCCACAGAGTTAGTGTTAAAAATAATGGTTTGTATTTTCTATCCGTTATATAATATATAACTGTTTTTATTGTAACAACGTATTCACAATGATTCATTCATTCATTCATTCATTTTCTAATCCCCTTTTACTCCCTAATTCAAGGTCATGGGGGTATGATGGTGGTCAGCACACATAGGGTGAGGTACACCCTGGACAGGTCACCAGTCAATCGCATGGCCAGACATAGATGACAACCATACACACCACACCTAATTTCTAATCAACACTTAACTTAATGTATGTTTTAGGACTGTGGGAGGAGTCCGGAGGAAACCCACGCAGGCACAGGGAAAACATGCATACACCGTAAAGAAAGACCTCTTGCCTGGGGAGAGCATGCAAACTCCGCAAAGAAAGATTGCCGGCCCAGGAATCGAACCTGGGACGCCATCGAGCCTCCCACAACAAAAACAGCTAAAAGTAAAGCAAAACGTGAGGTGATGTCACCAAAACACTAAACAAAGTATAGTAGCGTCTGTAAATATGGAGGATTGGTGGATGTTGAGTGTATTAGTGAACAGGTAGACCTTATGAATGTGTGTGAATCCTTTAAGTCTGTTATAGCTAGTCATGCCCGAGACCTGCTCTTTAACACAAACACTTTCCCTACTCGTTTTATTATCATAAACACACATAATCCCTCGCTCACTCACTTTTTTAGACATATACACGTAACCTCCCTCTCTCTCTCTCTCTCTCTCTCTCTCTCTCTCTCTCTCTCTCTCTCTCTCAGTCTCCCTTCGCTCTTAAACTCTCTCTGTTTCTGGATACATCTTAGAACATTTCATGCAGATGCTGTACGTCTGGATGCAGTGTCACGAACCCGGGACCTTCTTGCTGTGAGGCGACCATGCTATCCATTATGCCACCGTGCTGCCCACCGTTGGTCATTTAAAATAAATTTTGACATTTGTAACCGTTTCCAATTCTTTTTCCTGTAAAGCTGCTTTCAGACGATGCGCATTAGTAAAAGCACGATACAAAATCTAATTAAATTGCATTATTCAATAAGCTTGCATGTTTCATCCACATTCATATGGCGCAAGCATGCATGCACAACGTTTGAGTTTTGATCTCGATACGACTTACTAGTTGCAACTGTTTGCTTTATCTGCTGCCAACTCCTTCAAGTTTTTCATCTGGAAATAATATGCATTCATCATTGTATTTTTAATCCCAGAAAAATAGAGACAAAGAAATGCCTTGGGAAAGGAAAGCAGAGGTTTGGAGGGGTGCATATGCAATTCCCAGCTCTGAGTCTATATTGTTTTTGCAAATAGACTTTGAATGAATTAATTTTTACGGTCATGACGATGCTTCTTTGCCAGAGTATGAAAATAGGTGTCAGGTATAGGTTATCTTTTTCAAATAGATCTATTTTATGGGTCAGTTAAGATGTAAATAATTTGCATATTTTGCTAAATAAGTATTTTGTTTAATTTACTAGTAATGAACCTTTTATTGCTACAATCAATCCTTTAGTCGGTGGCCCAGTCTTCCCATTCATTACAAAACAGCTCTTTTATCAGAACATCCTGCTCTGATTGTATTCATTAATAAATGAACAGCAGCCCATTTTTGTTCCAACCCAAACGAGTCCCATTGCAGTTTCTATCTAGGACACAATCGAATCAGACAAATAGAATGATATACACGAGCAGGTCTTTAGTCTTCCCTCTAATTTCCAGAACCATGCAAACACACACCCTGTTATTTTAACAAGACCTCGAAAGTTAGGCGAAAACGTAGCTGTAGATGCGACATGTTTTCAGTTTCAAAATTAGAGTCATCCTGAAAAAGATCTAAATTTTTATTTAGACTTTTAGTTAGACAAATTCCTAAACTCTGGAAAGGGTTAAGGTTCATTCATTCATTCATTCATTCATTCATTCATTCATTCATTCCTCTTCTTACCTGCTTATTTGGGGTCAAATACAGCAAAAGGCAGAGTGACACCCCCACACACACATTCACTCCTATCGGAAATTTAGAATCACCAATCAACCTAATGTACATGTGTTTCGATTGTGGAAGAAGCCAGAGTACCCAGAGGAAACCCACACAAACTCCATATAGAAAGTTCGCCTGTACCGTCACAGAGTTAGTGTTAAAAACAATGGTTTGTATTTTCTATCTGTTTTAATATATAACTGTTTTTATTGTAACAACGTATTCACAATGATTCATTCATTCATTTTCTAATCCACTTTTACTCCCTAATTCAAGGTCATGGGGGTATGATGGTGGTCAGCACACATAGGGCGGGGTACACCCTGGACAGGTCACCAGTCAATCGCATGGCTAGACATAGATGACAACCATACACACCACACCTAATTTATAATCAACACTCAACTTAATGTATGTGTTTTTGGACTGTGGGAGGAATCCGGAGGAAACCCACGCAGGCACGGGGAAAACATTCATACACCGCAAAGAAAGACCTCTTGCCTGGGACTTGAACTCAGGACCATCTTGTTGTGAGGCGACAACACCACAATGCTGCCTTATAAGGATTTGTATGCTTCATTCATTTATTCATTCATCCTCTTACTCGTTTATTTTCTCATTTCCTCAGCTCACGGGTGTCTGCTGGTGCCTATCCCAGCTCACATAAGGGTACACCCTGGACAGGTCGCTAGTCTATTGCAGGGTGTGACGAACTGCTAGGAGTCGGATCCATAGTGCAGGTACAATTTATTATAATTTACGTGGAAACACAGAGAAACTAAACACGAGTAAACACAAACATAGGAAAACTGCTAATCAAGAAATAAACACATCTGTCGAATGAGGACGGACAACACAAAAAGGTCCACAGCGTGAACCACAAAACCTAACTTTGAGGTTGAGGAGGTTGGCATAGATAACAAGTCCGTTAGCAGTTCTTGGGAGAAACTCGTACGGGTAGCGGTCCGGACCAAAACTCAATAACTCGCGACGCGCCTTATATAATGCTACGGGAGGGGGCGTGGCCTAGTCGGCTTCCTTACATAAGCACATACCTCCCCCCCTTAAAGGACGCCTCCCGGACCTCAACAGGGGACTTGAAAGGGACCAAAGGGACCTCAGTGGGGAACTCTGGAAGGTCCGAAGGGGCTGCTGGGAACTCTAGGGGGACTGAAAGGGACCCTGGAAGACCGAAGGGGACTCTGGAAGGACCGAAGTACACTCTGGAAGGACCGAAGGGGACTGTGGAGGGTCCAAGGGGACCGCTAGGAACTCGCAAAGGGACTCAAAAGGAACCGAAGGGAACTCAATAGGGGACTCAAAAGGGACCATGGGGGACGCCAAAGGGACTGAGGGGAACTCAAGAGGGACCGAGGGGGACTCAAGAAGGACCGTAGGGGACTCTTAAGGGACCAAAAACAAAAGTTCTGATGTAGAGGGCTCTGATGCAGACGCAGAGGGCTCTGGTGAAGACGCAGAGGGCTCTGGTGAAGACCCAGAGGGCTCTTCTGAAGACGCAGAGGGCTCTGGTGAAGACGCAGAGGGCTCTGGTGAAGACACAAACGGTTCTGGTGAAGACGCAGAGGGCTCAGGTACGCCCTTTCCTAGCGGAGGGTGACCCTTCGCTGGACCGAACAATCCAGCTTGCTTACGGGGCCCCAGCTGTATCTCCAGCAAATGAGACACCAGGTGGGGTCGTCACACTGGGGTAGCCTCCACCACACCGAAGGGACCATCGTAGTAGTCCTCAGCTCCTCAATCAGGACAAATGGGATGTAAACCTCCCTAATGTATGAAAAGTGAGTGTCCTCCATGCTGCCACGTATCCGGGCCGCTTAACCAGGGTGACTTCCTCCTCAGTGTTGGGGGTAAACACCCTCAGTAGCTGAGTGAGGAGGAAGTCAACATCATAATTAAAGCGAGGATTTATGTCCCAAACCGCTACCACTTCATCCAGCGCTTTCCTGTCTAAACGTAAACTAACGAACGCGCACTTCTTGCGGGATGTGGGGAATGCATGCGGGTAACATAAAACATAACGCCAGCATTCTTTTACGAACAGCGCGCATTTAGCGGGCTTGCCAATAAATTTGTAGGGAATTTCCGCCGGAGGGGGCGACGCAAACTGGTGCGCAGACAGTGGGGCTAGCGGGGGGGCTAACGCCGAGAGGAAGCCTCACTGTGCGTGTACCGCTGTGTCCTTAGGTGGCAAGTTATTCTGTGACGAACTGCTAGAAGTGGGATCCATAGTGCAGGTACAATGTATTATCAATTACGGGGAAACACAAAGAGAAACTAAACAGGAGTAAATACAAACATAGAAAAACTGCTAAACAAGAAATAAACACATCTGTTGAACGCGGACGGACCACACAAAAAGGTCCACAGCGGGAACCACAAAACCTAACTGCTGGAGGTTGGCGTAGATAAAGTCCGTTAGCAGTTCTTGTGTGAAACTCGCATGGGTAGCGGTCCGGACACAAAGTCAATAACTCGCTATGCGCTTTATATAATGCTACGGGAGGGGGCGTGGCCTAATCTGCTTCTTTACACAGGGCAACACATAGACACACACATTCACTACTATGGACAACTTAGAATCACCAGTTGACCTAATGCATGTTTTTGCACTGTGGGAGGAAACCAGAGTACCCAGAGTAAACCCATAGAAGTGCAAGGAGAACATGCAAACTCAGAAAAGAAAGATCCCTGGCCCAGGATTCGATCCCGTGATCTTCTTGTTGTGAGGTGACCGTGCTATCCCCTTTGCCATCGTGCCGCCCATTTGTATGTTTAAATAATATTAATGGATGAGCAAGTCTAGCAAATAAACTAGCAAATAAAATCAGAAAGGACTTTATTGCCAAGTTCACAAGAGGTCATGTGGTTCCATGTGGTTTAATTACTAGTAAAATACTAGTAATTAAAACAAAGGATCCCTTCACAGATGAATGAGTTGATGATTTATTTACAGATGTGCTGTCCTGAGATATGTGGGGTTGTCCAGGTGGGAAATAGCTTAGGGGGAAATGTTTGACTGTATCGGTGCTCTGTAGCACCTGCCAGAGGGCAACCGTTTAAATAAAAAGGGGCCTGGATGTCAGCAGAGTGTTTTCCTAGTGTTGGGGATAAGGGAGCACCAATAATCCTCTCACCAGTCCTGGTTGTCTGTTCTACCAGTCTTTTTATATCTGATTTGGTAGCCCAGCCAAAGCACACAATCAAGTGTTTTCGAATCTAATACAGTGAACATGTACATATTTTTGGACTGTGGGAGGAAATCGAAGTACCCGGAGAAAACCCACGCAAGCGCGGAGCGATCATGTAACCCCACACATAGACCCCTTGATCGCTAATCGAACCAGAGACCTTCTTGTTGTGAGGTGACCATGCTAACTACCACTCCACCTCACCACCCATTTTATTATTTATTATTCTTATCTTAATTTTTGTCCCTGGCTTCGCTTTCACTAGTTCTTTTTTTTTGTCGTCTGTTTTATTCTCCCTTTCAAAATGTTTTGGGAACGAATGTCATTAAATAATGTTGTTGCACAACCAGTAACAGCAGCGGCGTCTAGAGCTCGTACCTCAAGTTTTTGCTTAAATAACAAAGTTAAAAATCGACTGAGTAACGACTCGTACCTTGGAAAATCCGTATTCTCATTCAAGGTACCATTATGAATGTAAAGAATCTTAAACAATTGAAATGGAATAAAGTGCTATAAAGGATTTCCCCTTGTCACTTCTGCGCTGTTCTGAGTTACTGCAGTAAAACACTGCACTATATCATTGTGTTGTAATTGGCTGGTTTGATCAGTGTTTTGCAGGGTGGTATTATTAACTAATAGCTTGTTCTCTGTGAACATAAAAGAAGTCTTTTCTTCAAACAAGAAAACTATAAAACCTTCATGACATGTTCTGCTTTCTCTCTCTCTCTTTCTCTCTCTCTCTCTCTCTCTCCTTCCGTCTGGCGTCAGCTCTTTGTAAGTGGCAGCTTTAATTTGGCAATAGAAAAACAACTCGGAGTGAATATTGATTTGAAGTACTCTTGTGCCTGTAAAACCAAAAGCATGGCAACCTGCAGTCTTCAATTAGGCCGCCACGTGTAGGTGTGTGTGTTTTCATTTGACTTCTTTGTTCGCTTGAAATGATACATTAAAGACTATGTTTCACTTCAATCAGACTCAGAAAATACATACTCACACCCTGCAATGTCTGCGGCTTAGTAATTTCACCAACACACACACATACGTAAGTACATACAGAGAAGCTAAATCCAGCTCATAAATACACCCCATTTTTATTTTAGTAATGATCTAAAGTCTGTGTACTTTATGTTCAACAAGAAGATTCCTATTCCATTCCTATAAGGCTGGAACAGGGCAGTTTAGGTTTGGTTCTCTGAAATCCCACGACTATAAAAAATGTTGTTGTTTTTTTATAGATTGTCTGTCAATCGGAAGACCAGGAATACCTGAGTTCAAGCCTCACCACCGCCAAGAAAGATTCAAGTTTAAGACCCATCACCATCAAGTCCGCCACTGTTGGGTCTTTCTGATCCAGAATCATTGTATCATAGCTGACCATGGGCCGTGACCCCAACTTACTAAAATGGGAAATGCGTAAATGGGAATTTCGCTGTGCTGTAAAAAAAGTATATGTGACAAAATGAAAACATTTGCATTAATTTATATATTGAGAATTATCTTATAATATTTATTTAACTCTTCCAGAATTATAGTGCGTCGATAACTGTTCTATTAGTAGATTTTACATTAGTTCACAATTTAGAGACTCAGTGGGGCAAATTATTGTCATTTTTTAAAATATTTAAATAGTATGGATAAACTTTAAAGGTGGCGCGGTGGTGGACCTTCAAAACAAGAAGGTCCTTGGTTTGATTCATGGGCATTGTAGTGTGTGGATGTGTGTGGTGTTTCCTATGTGCACTAAGATGGAATCCAGCGGAATCCTGTGACCCTAAATAAGGGATTAAGCGGGTTAAAATATTCCGTAATTCTGGGTCTCGGGGTTCTGTTAGAGCCTATCCCAGCGCACATAGGGTGAGAGACAGGGGTACACCCTGGACAGGTCGTTGGTCTATTGCAGGGCCACACATAGTCAAACAACCACACACTTTTGTTAGTTTTACTATATATTATGGGAAAGCCTTAATCTCTCTATCCCATAATGTACATAATATTTTAAAAATGTTCTTCATTGTGAGATGCAACTCATGTATCCTTTATTCCAGCAATTTTGGGAAGACACAGTAATGATACCCGTAGCCTGTAATGACACAAACACTCCTACAAAGTGTTGAAATATCTTAAGATGTGTAATGCATAATTGACATGTGCATGTGGCCTTAAATTTGGTGTATGTGTGTATGTGTGTGTGTGTGTGTGTGTGTGTGTGTGTGTGTGTGTGTGTGTGTGTGTGTGTGTGTGTGTGTGTGTGTATGTTTGCGTGCAAGAGTGTGATGTTGCTTTTGAAGAAAGTGGGATTTAAACACAGACAGAATGTGGTCTGTAGTTTATAAGGAGAAAAAAACACTGTTTTGGTATCACAAACACATTGTAGACATTTTCATTCCTATGAGTAATTTAACATTAATTTTTTTCTTGGCTGTTTATGAAGCGTATGCGTGTGTGGGTGTGTTTACAAAATATTCTTAATCAAACAGGTGTGTGTGAGGTAGAGAAGAAAAAAAAAGAGAGAGAGAGAGAGAGAGAGAGAGAGAGAGAGAGAGAGAGAGAGAGAGAGAGAGAGAGAGAGAGAGAGAGAAAGAGAGCAGGGGGGAAAAAAATCAATCCTAATATTTGTTCTATTGTAAAATGAAAGCAATGTAAAATGCCTCTAGTGGTTAATCTGTGAACTGCAGATTCAGATTATGCTCAGATACTGTCTAAAGTCTTTTCACCAATTAAAGTTTACAGTTTAAAGACATAGTTTAATGTCAGTTATTTCTATGTTCCCTGTAGTCAGCTCCACCAGTTGATGTACACTATATAACTGGTATGAGGTGTATGATGTGTGTGTATAGGTTTCACACAGAGAATATATAAAAATATATTAATATAGATGAGCCCAGGATAAAAACCCCTGAATTAACCAAGCTGCCATTGCTGAGCCCATGAGTAAGACCATTAAACCCTTAATTGCTCAAATTGGATTAATAAAATAAATGTAAGTCAGTTCGGATAGGACCATCTGCCAAACACTAGAAATTTATATATAAGATAAAAAAGGAACTGGTTCAAATTTTGTATGTTACTTAAAAGCAACTTTGACACAGATCTAAATCTAAATATGATGCATATTTTTATAAAGCTGAAATTGGTGTAGTTTGGTGAATTGTGCAAACTATTTTAAAATGTGATAAACACGGTGATTATAATACTGTCTGTGTGACAAAAGTGTATTTGGTAAAAGAATCAAGCAATCCAATTCAGGGAAATATTTAGGTCAGAGATATTTATTTATGTCAATAAACATTCCGGAATGTCGCAGAAGCTGAGCTCAGACTGCGAATCAAGATGCAACACAATACAAGCACTACACAAAACAAACAAAATGGCCGTCTGGCCAGCCGGTATTGTGTGTCATTAAGTATATTAAGTATTGTATATGTATATTTTTTTTCCTTTGACTGTTACCGTTAGGGGTCGCCCCAGCAGATCACCCCCATGATCCCTTCCTAATGCAAACCTCCGGCACTATATCCGGGCTTGGGACAGGCACCAAGGATTTAGGCTTGTGCAACCCTGATGGCTTGGTTTTTATGGGCAATTTAGACGCACCAATCTGCCTAATGTACATGTTTTTAGACTGTAGGAGGAAACCGAAGTACCCAGAGGAAACCCACTCAAGCATGGAGAACAAACAAACTACACACAGAAAGATCAATGAACCGAGAATCGAACCCTAGAAAAAATGAAAAAATGATCACGATTACATTATTTCCATGAACCCTAATTTCACATGATATTGTCTGGTGGGTTAAATGTACTTTGCATGGTTAAGCCACCGAGCCACCAGCCTGATTAAAGCTTTCAACATTTAAGCTTTTTATTTAGAGATTTTTTATAATAGCCATTGGTGACAATAGAAACAGAATTCATAAACATTTCTTTAGCAGGCCAAAAAATTAGGTCTAATTGTCTGATATAATAACATTAAAAGAATCTGATACAGACTGCTACAACAAATCAGTCATGATGAAGGTGAAAGACACTACGTCTGCAAAATTCCACACTATCATCAATAATAAAATGATCACAATGACATCAGAGATTGTGAAGGTTTTTTGTAAAGAAACAAGCCAATTCTTCTGTTTGTACTATAATCAGATTAAAATTATTCCCTTGCCATTTTATTTTTTAACCCCTTTTAACACATTGTGATCCTTTAGTCGGGTTTTCCGGACCCCAGACTAGGGAGCATGCTGGCTGTAAACTGATTATCTGCATTAGAGATGCCCTGATGCACACTGATATCTTCAGCCATTCGCTGCTTCACTTTCATTGGATTGAACAAGGAAATCTGGTGGGGTTGTTGTGCTGTTAGGGCCTTGATACAATTCTATTTGTCAGCATGATCCTTTTTAAGTGCGTTTCAATTTGACCATGATTCTCTTTTTCTATTACACACTTACAAAATTAGATTTTCTTAATTGTTCTATCTGGTGGTTTTTTTTTAACCTCTAGCCTAATTTCTATAATAGTCCTTGATTTCTGTACCCAACGTGCCCGACCCTAATGAAAGGAGGCAGCTGAAAACATATGTTACGACCAAGATCTAATCAGGCCTCTAACATCTGCATTGATGATGCCAGTAGTTGCCCGAGTCGCGTGCTTAGCTTCTTAAACATTTCAGGCCAATTATCCTGAGCCGCAAGTGAGCAGAAAGCTAATAATATGGTGGATTTGTGGAAATTTTGTATTGGACCATGAAATGTCTTTGAAAATAGTAACTGTTGTCTGCTGTTTCTGGTCTACAAGAAATTTACTGGATCTGTAGACGGTTCTGGTAGGTTTCCAACTATATGTACTGTAGATGTGTATGTCAACTGCTATGGCTCTAAATTACCTTAAATATATACATTTATGTCCAAGAATATCAATAGACTGACATGTTTATTACAAACTGAGAAATACGTCAATATCATTATCGGTTAGCTAAAGAAGTTACAAGTACATTTAACAACTGGTAGTCTATTGTATCCCTTCTGCGGAGTTCTATTCGTTTAAGAAGTTTAACATTTTGGCATTCACTGGAAAAAATTATTATTGTGAGAACTATGCCCTCGGAGGACCGCCAGCAGAGGGCGCCCTCGCCCGAGTTCTAGGCTTTCACTTCTGGTG
>JAOTRA010000029.1:1661645-1671711 GCA_026260255.1 Pseudolaguvia tuberculata | reverse complement strand
GAGAGAGAGAGAGAGAGAGAGAGAGAGAGAGAGAGAGAGAGAGAGAGAGAGAGAGAGAGGGATTGGGGGGGGTTGAAGGGTTTTTTGCATCACTGCGTTCTGGAGAGTCGTCTTAAATGATCACAATACAAATAATCCGTGACTCAAAATGCAGACAAATCCGGTTAAATTCGGTTCGATTTTGGTCAGCACTTCAACCTTCTTCTTCTTCTCCCTATTTCCCCTCTACTTCTTCTTCTTCTTCTACTTCTTCTTCTTCTTTGCTAAACCAGAAACTTTGGATGAAGAGAGAGCAGCCCTAGTGTTGTTTCTTTGCTAATGAAGCAAGCTAAGAGGCGAGTCAATAGAGCAATTCATTAACAAATCAAAGTCCCAAGAGGTGTATGGGTGCGTTTGAGGGAAACCTCCTCCTTAATGGCTCTCCATATGCCTGGGGTCAGAGTGTCAACCCGCCCAATGCACACACACACACACACACACCATTCAGTGCACACACACAACTGTCGGGGTCGCCCGTTATCTGTCTAATTACACACACACACACACACACACACACACACACACACACACACACAAACACACACACACACAGAACCGAATTTCCATATGGTCCATGAAAATAGATATGCCGCACTTTGCTTTTACTTCCCACGGCCAGGTCATTCACACACACTCACACACACACACACACACACACACACACACACACACACACACACACACACACACACACACGTAAACATGTATGCTCTCACATGTCCCATCATTGTGTTGCTTGCTCACTATAAATGGGTGGGTGGGGCTTTTTAATTGAATGAAGGAATAAGTAAATATGTCAGTCAAATCTGATGTCATTTGCATATTTTAAAATTTATTATAATATTAAAACACCTCCCATAAACGTTTAAAGTTTAAAGTCTAACTAATAAATTGGAAAATATTTTTTTTATTAACATTTGAAATATTTTGTTTTAATAAAACAAACTGTAAACAAATAAGTTACAAAGATTGCTGAAAAAATGTTTGTTTAAACAAATTCTCACAATAATTTTATTATTTAAATCAATATTTTAATCAATTTTAAAGTTAATAAAATGATCAAATTTACATTTAATATAATACAATAATATAATTAATTATTTTTTAATGATAATTTTTCTGCTGCAATTATTTAAACAATGTTAAGGAAATTACATAAAAAAAATTTAAATTAACATTAAAATTTTATTTTAAAATAAACATTTTCAGCAAAGAATGAATTAATGAAAACATTGCTGATTTTCAACAATTAAATAAAAACTAATTATGGGTGATTATTTAACCTTTTAATGTCCATTCATTATGTCAACTTTTTCAGGACCTTTTTCTTCCTGGTCGGTTCCTGATACATGGTCGTTAGAGCAGTTTAAGACCCGCCCCCAAACTCTCGTATTGGTTAAGA
Source organism: Pseudolaguvia tuberculata (assembly GCA_026260255.1). Classification (NCBI taxonomy): domain Eukaryota; kingdom Metazoa; phylum Chordata; class Actinopteri; order Siluriformes; family Sisoridae; genus Pseudolaguvia; species Pseudolaguvia tuberculata. The sequence continues at coordinate 1,670,270 of JAOTRA010000029.1, read as the reverse complement.
TACCTGATGACACCAATCAAATCCCGGTAGTGATAAACACCCTTTCCCTGTATGTGACCCATTGATTTGTATGGCTTTCTGTGCCTATTGTTGATGTTAAGAGTGGTAATAGCGCGTTAACTGGCAACCCGATGTAAAATATAAGTATTGTTGACTTTAAATAATTGTCAAAAAATAACATTTGATTTATAAATGTTACTGTTTTAAAATTTGTTAGCGTAAATTTGGCAACTTCATAGAAAACTTTCTGAAATGGACAAACTAACTAAACTTTACTTAAAGTAAAAACTATTAAATTTTTAATTAGTACAAAGCTTAAAAAATAAGAATAATTATAAACTTAAAATATAGGAAATCATTTTTTTTCTTCTGTTTACTCTCTCTCTCTCTCTCTCTCTCTCTCTCTCTCTCTCTCTCTCGCTTTTCTTCTGTTTACTCTCTCTCTCTCTCTCTCTCTCTCGCTTTTCTTCTGTTTACCCTCTCTCTCTTTCTCGCTTTTTCTCCCCCCCCCCTCTCAGTCTGCACAGTCTGCAGGAACGTGAGCCCTGTACTGATGCCTGTTTGTGAATTAAAGTTCTATTGATGCAGGATGACCTTCCTGAAGAGGATTTGGAGTGGAGGACCCTTCACACTCCTTCTTTCAAATCCAACCAAAATAAAGGTTCTTTCGGGCCTGAAAGTGGCCCCTGCTACCTCTCTTCTTCTCTTCTAGCTCAAAAGCCCAACACGATTGTTATGGATATTACACCACGCAGGCAACCGCAGACTGAGGAGACAAGTGTCGATCGGAAAACAAAACTGGAGCAGGCTTTTTCCGCTGGCCTACCAGGGGATGTTGACAGGCCAGTGAAAAGGTTGTTTAACCCTTTGAAAATGAATGGATGGGACCCTGAGACAAACACATTTTGATAGAGCGTGGCCCCTTCGGGAGCCCCTGAAATACTCTAAACTCTATAAGAGGAACAGGGAGGCACAGACTGGAGTGAAAACAAGAAGGGATAACAGTGCATTTGTAAGCCAGATTAGATCAACTTCTTGTGTTTAGTACCAAGTTCCTTCCTTTGACGCTTTGATTGGTGCAAACGTCTGACATGCCATGCGGACAAATCTGCAGCTGGTGGAGCTGCAATTCAGGAGGTGCATTGTGGAGATTTTTTCAATGTTTGAGGATGAAGACACACAGCAGTGTTACTGCCATGTTCCAGTCAAGTGGATATGAAAAAGATTAAAAGTAGATTTTACTTCTACTGTTATGGTGGCGGGCAGCGGTGGCATATTGGTTACCACGGTAGCCTTACAGTAAGAAAGTCCAGGGTTTGATTCCCTGTCAAGGAGTCATTCTGTGAGGAGTTTGCATGTTCTCCCAGCGCTTGCGTGGGTTTCCTCCGGGTACTTTGGTTTCCTCCCACAGTCCAAAAACATGTACATTAGGTTGACTGGTGATTCTAAATGTCCATATGAGTGTGTGTAGTGTGTGTGTGTTTGTGTGGTTGTTCGTCTGTGTAAGCCCTGCGATGGACTGGTGATCTGTCCAGGGTGTACCTTTGCCTCTTGCCCTATGTGCACCGGGATAGGCTCTAGCAAACCCCCACAACCCAAATTAGGGAATAAGCGGGATAGAAAATTAATGAATTAATTAATCTTAGCTTGCAATATGATTACAGCAATAGATGTAATCGGAAAAAATGTATAATCTTATGTCTCATCAGCATTATTATTAACTAATAAAAAGTTAAGAAATTCAGAAAGAGCATTGCTAAAATTAATTCATTCATCTCACAATTCACTTATTCCCTAATCCGGGATCGCGCTGAAGCATTTTCCCAGTACACATAGGGTGAGAGTGGACAGGTCACCAGTCCATCTTAGGGCTACACATAGACAAACAACCACTCACTGGCTCCTACGGGCAATTTTAGAATCTGCAATTAACCTAAAGGACATGTTTTTTGGACTGTGAGAGGAAACCGGAGCACATGGAGAAAACCCATGCTAGCACTGGGGAGAACAGAAAGACTCCTCGAATTGGAATCAAACCTGGGACCTTCCATAAAACTTTTAAGAGTAATCATTTCAATTCAGTATTCATTCATTCATTCATTCATTCATTCATCTTCTTACCAGCAATTTTTTCTAATTCATTGTCATGGGGGTATACTGGAGCCTATGCCCTGGACGCATCATCGCCAGTCCATCTCAGGGCAACATATAGACAAACAACCATTCACACACACATTCACTCCTATGGACAATTTACAATCACCAATCCACCTCATCTGCATTTTTTGGACTGTGGGAGAAAACCGGAATACACAGAGGAAACCCGCATATCAATTCTAAACCATATATACAATTTTGAATAAGGCATTACTCAGTTTCAAAACTAGACTTGTTTTTATTTATTCATTCATCTTCCAACCCATTTATTCCCTATTCCGGAGTCATGGGGTCTGCTGGAGCCTATCCCAGCGCACATAGGGCAAGAGGCAGGGATACACCCTGGACAGGTCACCAGTCCATAATTTTTATTAATTTCCAGGTATCAGTGGTGAATAAAAGTAACTTTATATTTACAGCAAAATGTCAGTAGAATGCATTGAAATTCTTTGGGATGTTTTTCCGAGTGTTTGTCTTCTCTGTCCAGAGATTACAGCTGAAACTATCATTTAAAATGGTAATGATGGAAAATGCAAATGTTCTTAGTTGGTAATTAAACTTTGCTCTAAAATAGACACTGCTCCAGTTGATTTGGAAAATGGGGCATGTGACAATTATGGGACTGTTAATTACAAAGCTGCTTAGCATTGCTAATTGTTCCATGAGGATGAGGAAAAAAATGACTTCTTGGCAGGCCACCATGACCAGTGTTTGAATCAGTAAGAAAACTGAAGAAACAAAAAAAATTTGGAAAGACGTTTAGTCTTAATGGCATCCGGTATCATACAGAATTCTGGCTCCAGTAACGGCGTGTGTGTGTGTGTGTGTGTGTGTGTGTGTGTAGCGTGAGATAAGATAAATTACACTGGAATTAGAAACACAAAAAAACACACTAGGGTTAGCAAACTGTGGCAAGGAACCATTGAAAGGGCCAAGACACTTTAGGGACCACTAGAGACCTGTGTTATTATTATTGGTAGAAGTAGTAACTAGTACAGTCCTGTACATTTTAATGATCATTGTTAGTGATGTGGGGGCAGTGGGGCTTATGTGTACCACAAAGAGCAGGGTTCAATACCTGCTACTGCCAAGAAAGTCCAACATTCAAACCCCATCAAAGAAGTCTATAAAGACCTGAGTTCAATCCCCACCACCGAGTCTGCCACTACTGGATCCTTGACCAAGGCCTTTAAATTTGAGAGGTATAACTGACCCTGTGCTCCGACCCAAATCTTCCATGGTGGAATATGCAAAGAATGTTTATAGTTTATAGGATCATATGTTATTATACTCAAGATGAGACTAAGATGTGTATTAAGTTCATGAGATGCCAGTCTTCTAATATATTTACAATATTCACTGATTCACAAGAATCACTGATACAACCAAATGATGCTCCCAGAACTCGAAAGATGACTGAGTACCAATGATGAAACTTGAACCCACGTTTTCCTGGTCTTCCGATCAACTTCTTCCAAAAATAATCCTCCTCTCTTTTTAATTCTAGTGATGCTGAGAGAAATGAATTGGATGCCCATATTCTGCAGACTGACCGAGTTTTACTTGTTCTGGTCCGGACAGGAGGCAAAACCTGGTTTTATAAAGTTAAGAAAGAATATGGTGAAAGTGCAATATGCTGTTCTCAGCCTTTTCTGTCAGCACTAGCATGATGAGGGACTGGGGACATGGGCTGCCAATGCAAACGACAGTGTAGCTGTGAGTGTGTGTGTGTGTGTGTGTGTGTTTTGCATTGAGATATCCTTGTCTTCGAGAGAAGTTCTACAGCCATAGACAGCCAATTACATTTTCGGAATTGGAGGAGATGATGATGAAAAAGAGAAAGGAGAGACAGAATATAATTGTATATATTTAGCCGAGGCACTACTGTCATCTGAAATAAAATGAAATCTGTCTTGAAGGGGTACCGGTTGTGTAATTATCGCTGAGTTGGATGCAATTATGTCATCCTTTCCACTATTAGACTGCTTAATACCAGTGATCCCTGGCTATGAGTGTCTTTCATGAAGGGCTCGGAACCGATATTAGGAATCTTTTTATTAGCTGCTTTCAATTGATCCTAATTGTATATTAAGAAACAAGTGTTTTTGTTGATTAAAAAGGGGAGACGTTTCCTAGCTGCTTGGTCAGTATAGCTGTTAGCTTAAGAAGGAAGCAGGTCTAATTATGCTCCAGTAACAATGCTTTGTCCCCGAAGAGGCTGACAGAGCCGGTGACAAAAACCGTCTCTGCATCCTAATCAGGAGACAAAATGCAGCGAGGCCTCCCTCGTCTCGGCAGGGGCATCATTAACAGCACACCTCTCCGGGAAGACAAGAAAGAAGGAATACACATGTGCCTAAAGAGTATACACACACACACACGCACACACACACTTAAGCACACAAACATCTCCACGGGGTGCCTTTCTAAACGTATAAATACAATGAAAAGGTCTTCGTTTGCAAAAGTCTTGAGTGTTCAAGTTCTTCCGGATCCTTTTCAAAAGATTTCACCTGTCGTGCAAAATGGTCACAAACTATTGTCCATATCTGGAAGGATGAAAAGAAGGAGAAAGTGAGAGAGAGAGAGAGAGAGAGAGAGAGAGAGAGAGAGAGAGACTGACAGGGGTTGTTGGCCCGCTGTCCCTTCTGTCCTCTTGGGCCTAACAAGCAACCTGACAGCCCACAGCTGGGTCCTGCTTAACGACAATGTGCCTATGTGTGCGTGTGACATTAGTGGACCATGTTACGTCTGTCTCATTAGAATTCATAGCCCACCTTGATTTTCGCCATCTCTGACAGTCCAACCCCCAGAGCATCCAATCAAAATCAGCCGCTCCTGACATGCGAGCATGCCATTGGTGCGCAAAGCCCCGACAGGGTTAAAAGGTTCTGCATTAAGGCTTATGATGAGACAGAGGTCAAATGTAGCCGAGACCTCAGGAGCAGGACTTGTTACCTGCTCATGAAAATGAAGCCAATCCCTGCCATCATCACCATAATAAGACATGTCATCTATAGCCTGGTAGTATATATCATATCACAACCCGCCCCCGCTTTCATCGTCAAGTAGCTTGTTCACTTAGAACATTCCTAAATGAATAAGGCCGGACAGATATATGCTCAAGATCTTTAGTTTTATAGAGAGAGATTTAAAATAAATAAATAAATTGAAGAAATTATATTATTGTAATACATTTTTATATTTGTGCATGTAGCATTCATTAGATTTATTGTATTGCCAAACGTTCATGGTCACCTGACCATCAGATCCGTATGTGGTTCCTCTCATACTGTTGCTAAAATCTGGAAGCCCACAGTTGGTCTAGTATGTTTGTTGTAGGTTGTATCATTACATTATTCCTTCACTGGAACTAAGAGACTCCAACACTGTTCCAGCATGACAATGACCCTGAGCACAAAACCCCCTGACCTCCATTATTACATACTGGGTTATTATTAGAGTGAAAAAAACACCAGTGTTCCACACAAAGTCCTGATCGTTCCACCACTGAACCCTTTTGAGATGAACTGGAATGGGGACTGACCCACCATAGACCTCCTTAGACATTAGTGTTTTGATCTCACTAAGGAACTTAGGGAGAACATGCAAACTCCACACAGAAAAAAACACCCTGTCCTCTGTCAAATTTATCATCTTGTATTATAAAAAAGATTTTTTCATTTTTATCCCAATTATGATATTTGGCTCTCCTTCCTAATCTCATTGAATAAGTAATAATAAGCATTCATTCATTCATTCATTCATTCATTCATTCATTCATTCATTCATTCATTCATTCATTCATCTTCTTAGCCGCTTATTCCTTTATTCTAGGTCATGGTAGTCCGCTGTAGCCTATCCCAGCACACATTGGGTGAGATTCAGGGCTACACCCTGGACAGTTTGCCAGTCTATCGCAGGGCCACACATAGACGAACAACCACTCACACACACATTCTTTCTAATGGGGAATTTTTATTCACCAATCAACCTGTGAGGAAACCAGAGTGCAGTGATCCCTCGCGGTTAATGGGAACCAGGACCTTCAGCGAAAGCTAAAAAACTGCAAAGTAGTATTTGCCCCTAGGAATTTTTGTGTATGCGGGTACTGTACAAGAATGTTTTAAATATGTAGACACTTATTTGATTCCCTTATGTGTACTCTTATTGGTCGATGTCACACCGGAAACCAATCACACGCCTTTATGAAAGCCCGTGGTATGTACAGTACTCTGAGTCAACTCGTCTCTTTGGTTGACATGCAGGGATCCTTCTCTCTCTCTCGCGCATCAACATGAAACAACGCTCCTTTCCACAATGTGGCTGCTGCTGACCAGCAAAACACTAAAGCCGCAAAACATGAAACGCCAAGTGGCCAGGGAACACTGTAATACCTTCTATAACAAAGTGGCGAGGGAACAAGGTACCCTCAGCCCGGGAATCGAACCCGGGATCTTCTTGTTATGAGGCATGCACACTAACCACTACACCGCCGCACTGCTAATAATAAGTAATTAATAATATAAAATAAAAGTCCTTTAAAAAGAGAGTCCCAATAAAATTTTCCAGTGATCAGCACCAGGAGTTCAGGGTTCCAAATCGATTTATCAGACATCCTTATTAAAGTGATAATCCACTGGGTTCTTCTCTACGATGGAAAGATAGACGTAATTGACGTGGATCTATGAAATTCACAGTAACGCTGAACACATATAAACTCGTACGTATTTTGCACCTAAAAACTTATGTTATTATGATGTTATAATGAGGCCCATCCGTGGATTGAATGTGGCGGCTCCTTCTCAGGCATTTTATTCTATATGATGTGGACTTGTTATTCTTCCAGTGAGGGTAAATAAGGTCAGAACACTGCAGGGGGTTTCAGGGAGGGGAACAAACTAATTTCCTTTTCCGTTTAAATTTCCAGCATTACCGTAACAATCAGGTACACACACACACACACACACACACACACACACACACACACACACACACACAAACACCTAAAAAAAAAAAAAAACACACATTTTGAATTCTTAGTTAAAATTAAGTTTGAGTGGCTGGTTTTGTATCAAATATTAATAATGTAATGTTTGTTTCTTCGGCAATTGGAGACGTCGAGGAAGAATAAGTGCGAACAGAACAATAACGCGAGCAGACTAGCATGTTTTACTCATCACACAAGCAACACGTTAGCAAAATGCTACACAAACAGGCGCTATAAATTCCATTAACAGAAAAATCAATGCACACCCATACCGGTCCTGACTCGCTCCCACCTGGGACACACACACACACACACACACACCTTTCTGTTCACACAGAGAAGGAGTCAAGGTCATGGCGGACTTGTCAACCACCATTTCACTTTGCTAGTGTGAAGTGTTGTGTCGGTGTCGATGTTAAAATGGCTGACATATTGAACAAGACTTCTTTCAAGATGTGGAGGGAAAAAAATAACAAACACCAGTTAACGTCAGCAAAATGACCGACTGCTATTTTTGGGTTTTTAAGCTAAGAATAACTGCTAGTTAATATTTTATTCATTCATTCATCTTCTAAACCGCTAATTCGGGGTCACAAGGGTCTGCTGGAGCAGGGGTAAACAGTCCATTGCTGGGGCACACATAAACAAACAACCACTTTTACATTCGCTCCTGTGGGCAATTTAGAATCATTTCTGTATCCGAATGAAAAGCCACACAAGCACAGGGAGAATATGCAAAGTCCACATAGAAAGTTTCCAGGCCAGGGAATCGAACCGGGGACCTACTTGTTGTAAGTCGACTATGCTACTACGCATCACGCTGACCAAATTAACATTTCATTCATTCATCTTTTTACCCTCTTATTCCCTAATACAGGGTCACAGGATTTTTCTCTGGAACACATAGGGCAAAAGGTGAGAATGCATCCTGGAAAGGTCGCCAGTCCATCGCAAGGCACACATAGACAAACAACCACTCACACACATTCACTCCTATGGGCAATTTAGAATCACCAATCAACCTAATGTATATGTTTTCGGGATGTGGGAAGAAACCCGAGTACCCAAAGGAAACCCACGCTAGCGTAGGGTGTTTATGTAAACTGCCAGATCCCCGGTTTGGCCCGGAAATCGAACTTGAGACCTTCTTCTTGATTAATATTTGAGTTATAGAAATATAATGAACATAATTACATAAAAATATAATTATGAAACAAATCTTAACATTTTTCCAATCATTTGTAATATAAATATAATTTTAATAATTTATTCATTAATTCATCTTCTTACTTGCTTATTCCCTATCCTAGTGCACACAGGACAATAGGCAGGTGTGAACCCTGAACAGGCAGAGCCATACTCAGACAAACAAGCACCCACGCACCCACCTACCCGTCCACACACCCACCCACACACCCACACACACACACACACACACACACACACACACACACACACACACACACACACACACACAC
>JAOTRA010000029.1:1567252-1577951 GCA_026260255.1 Pseudolaguvia tuberculata | reverse complement strand
TATATATATCATATGTCTTATTATTTATTTATAAATAGAAATATAAATAATGTTCGCTTCGCACTTGCGTGGGTTTCCTTCATGTACTCTGGTTTCCTCCCACCATCAAAAATCATGCACATTAGATTGATTGGTGAGTCCAAATTGTGAAAGTGTGTGTGGTTGTTTGTCTATGTGTTGCCCTGGAAGGACTGGCGAAATGTTCAGGGTGTACCCCTGCCTCTTGCCCTGTATGTGCTGGGATAGGCTCCAGTGGATCCCTGTGAGCCCGAATTAGGGAATAAACGGGTAAATAGATGATTGAATTAAATATATAAACAGTAGTCATAAAACAGTCCTGTTATTAGAAATTGCATCACTGCACTGATTAGCTAGTTAAAAATCTTTCTGTCCTGTAATTTACACATTTAAATACAGTATTCCTAAACTATAAAGCATTCAAAATGCAGAATAAAAGTCTGGCTAAAATAAATTGACTGCATCTAATAGTGTTCTATTTCTTTTACGGACTAGAAGTATTCGTACTGCTCTCTTTTTATATGTCATCTTTAAGTAAATGAACTCGATCTGGGTCAAAGGTGCTTACATAGACTACATTTAATCACATTTCCCTATGCCATGGAGAAAGGGAAATATATAGGCTTTGATACTTCAATAATTCGCCATTTATCAACAAGCATGTGAAAGTCAATAGAAAGGATAAATCAACAAACGAGTCTGGGACAGAAGGAGACAGGGCAGGTCTCATACACGGCTAGCAAAAGTTGACGTTGTCAAAACGCACGCTAGTTCTTAATTTATTTCAGTAGCTCCTTACGGCCATTTAGCACGGCGCTCTGCAGGGGCCACAGCAACGGCAGGAAGGGGGATCAATGGAGGATCGATAGCTTGGGCAAATCAATCCGCCAGGTTTTCTTTGCAAAATATTTAATTAAACATGGTGGCAAATAACTGCAGGATTTATTGTTTGATGTTAAGAGCATTAGTGATTTCCCTTTTCCCACGCCGCACCCGGCTCTGGCTAGACCGAGCCTTCCAGCCGCTTAGAGGGTCCTAGGGAATAGCTTAGACACTTTTCCAATATATAATAATGTTTGTATTTATACATGCTTATACGCTCTCTTGACTCTCTCTCTCTCTCTCTCTCTCTCTCTCTCTCTCTCTCTCTCTTTCTCTCTCTCTCTTTCTCTCTCTTTCTCTCTATTGCTGCCTAACCCAGTGAACCTACAGTCATTTGACTGAGAGAAAGAGCTGAGGGACTTGAGCCTGGGACTTCCATGCATTTAGATGCTGTCTGGTTAACATCTTAATCCTTTGTAATGGGCCTGTTGAAGGAAAATCCAGCTGTTCTGTCATGTATACTGGACTGGACTAAAGTTTTGAATGCAACACTTAAACAGATGTTAACTAAGAAATGAGATAAGGGCGTGTGCTTTATGCTGTGGTAGGATATATATATATATATATATGTTTAACCATGAAGTGTAAAAAGTTCCGAAAGGACCGGTGGTCTGTTCCTTTTCAGGTTGTATGAAACAGGGATATCCCTGGCTAGTCTAGTTATTATTATTATAATTATTAAAGTGTATATCAATGGAACCGAAACATCACTGACTGCCATATTTCATTTTTTTTATCCTGTGAAAAGCGTGGCTAATGATTTCAGGCCTGATGAAAGAATATAAGGTTGCGCCCCCTACCACACCTGTAACTAATAAAACAGATCTCTGTGGCCCCCATAGAGCATGGGCCATAAGAATCATTCTAAATTTGACACCCGTACATAATGTCAATATTATTATTATTATTATTATTATTATTATTATTATTATACATAAGTTATAATGCAGTTATTTATAAATAAATATTTTTATATATTTTTATAGCACTTTATTTAATATACATTATAATATTGTATATACACACACGTAGGTAACATAACGTAATGGTGTCCCGTATTTTATATGACTGACAGGGAAAATTAACCAACAAAAGCTGACATCAATATGAAATTTTAATTTATCCCACAAATTCTATCATTTGTTTTGATTTTGTGCTCAGTGTGGCCCTAATGAAACCCCACTAGACCCACCTCCCCAGCCAACCCCCCACGCCGGCCTCAGCATATAATCTACAGCATCCAAACAGGAACTAACCAATCGAACGTGGCGAGGCGGCACATGGCACTGCAGACACAAGTGACTCCACATGTATTAACAGAAGGGGAAGACACGCAGGAGGGCACACGATGTATCAGGAGGGGCAGGTGATAAACGTGGGGTGTGACCATCGATGATGAGCCTGTTATTGTTCTTCGAATCGAGCTGTATCCGTCTCTCTCTCTCTCTCTCTCTCTCTCTCTCTCTGTGTGTTGTGGGTGTTTATGAAAGGGGAATTAGGGGGCGCCTGTGTTTAATCATTATGAAGTGGGAGATGGGTGACCTACCAGCTGAGTCCAGCACTGCTCCATTGCACACTGGGTGAAAAACAAATGCCCTCAGGCTCACGTGAGCTCACGCGTCGACACACACACAAAGAAGGTTAACACTGGCTCCATTTCATGAGTCAACTGTGAGAGTGAAATCGACAAACAGTTACTGTTGGGGGGACAAACAAAGGGAGAGTGGGCTTGTAATAAGCCAGCAAACACCTTAGTGTATTAAATAAGCTACGTCTGTAAATCTAATATAGACATAAGCATCATTATAACCAAGAAAGATTGCACTAGTGTATAAGATAATGAAGACAACGAGTTTGTTTTTTTTATTGCAGACCGAATCCTAATATTGATCGAGTTGTTCATAAACTTTATATTTAATATAAACTCGATTTACAGCTTACCCCATTAGACACGACATTTTAGACTGCGTTCGTTCACTGTTCATTCCTGGAAATCTCGTCAGACCTCCTGTAGGCGTCGAATCATTGTCTTATCTTGGAATTGTCCTGAGTTGCTTACCTGGCTTTCCTCGGTTTATCCGAGTCAGTAACAGAGAAGCAATGAATTCGAATTATTTGCGGATTAAATGATGTAGTGATTTTAACAATGGAAGTGAAAGGTTAGCCTTTTACACATTGTTTTAAGGTCTGTTTGTTCTGTAAACATTATAAACATTCAAGCACAGGAAACTTTTCTAGCTTTAATAAAGATTAATTTTGGTTCATTTGTACGGCGACGTCTCTAAAATGTATTTTATACCGATTTCTGTATCTGAATCTCCCAAAAAAAAAAACACTTATTTCATTCACATCATTGTTCTATTCTATTTATTTATGGTTATCATTTATTATGATATTTTATACACTAAATCAGACCCATTTGCTCCAAAATAATTGGCTCTTTTCAAATCAACATATTTAAGTCATCTGGACCTATTTGAACAACTGCAATATATGTATAGTCAATGAATAGATTGCTAGCTTTATAATCCTTGTGCCAATTTCTTGGGGGTTTTTGTCCCAAGATGTCGATTGGCAGTTTCTTCTTTCAATGTCATTTGAATGTAAAAATTAGTGATGACAGCCTGGAGATTCCAAAAAAATATAGAAATGTTGTGTACCAAATTGATGTACAGTAGAGATTCAGATTCATTTAGTTAATTTATTTTCCTTCCAGATCATATTTAAAGGTTAGTAGAACCATGCTGGTTTCGGGTGGACAAAAAAAAGAGCAGAGGCTTCATTGCAGGCTGAGAGAACTGACTTCTAAACAGGCTTTAAGTCTATAACATAACAATAACATTCATTCATTCATCTTCTTACCCGCTTATTTCCTAATTCGGGGTCACGGGGGATCTGCTGGTGCCTATCCCAGCACACATAGGGCAAGAGGCGGGGGTACACCCTGACGGGTCGCCAGTCCATCTCAGGGCAACACACATAGACAAACAACCATTCACACACACATTCACTCCTATGGACAATTTAGAGTAACCAACCCACCTAATCTGCTTGTTTTTGGACTGTGGGAGGAAACCAGAGTACCCGGAGGAAACCCCATGCAAGAGCGGAAAGAACATGCAAACTCTGCCCAGAAAGATCCCCGGCCTGGGAATCGAACATAACAATTATAATAAATTAATAATAAATATTCAAATACACAGCTTTGCTCCGTTACATATATCACTGTTGGTGTCACCCGTAGGTGATGTCACTTACCGCCATCGCTTAGTCCACGTTCTACTCGCATTGACAGGTGCAAATCTGATCTGTCTGTTTACATAGCATAATGTAATGTAATGTACATATCTGAGTTATTTCCGATTTATTACTACATACGGATCGGTTCTGAAACCCTTTTTTTCTGCTTTCAAGGCCAACGGTCGTATCCCATCTGCACCACAGTGAAGAAAAAATGGGAAATTGGATATCTGTAGTATAAATGACTAAAGTGCTGCTGTAGTCGGCAGACAGTACCACCTCTATTTTGGATCATAGTTTGAATCATACTGAAAAAATAAGGCCAAATAAGTGCAATGGACTGGCAATCTGTCCAGGATATGCCCCTGCCTCTTGCCCTATGTGTGCTGCCATGGGCCCCAGCGAACTCCTGTGAGCCCAAATTGTGGAATAAGATTAAGAGTTTAAAGATAAATGAATAAATAATAACCCTAATTAAGATCACGTGTTAATTATACATGTTTCATTCTCACTACTATTCTGCTTTTAAATGAAAAAAATGGATTTATGGAGTTACACTCCACACATACGCTTTCTTTTAATATTATTCAGGATGCCCTAAAAATCCTCGACCCTTTTGCATACACACACAAAAAGAACAAGGCCATCGATCGAACCATTTCAGGCATGGATTGCACCCATCAGCTTTTCCAGCGTAAGTGTCAGTGGCTTAGTTAAGCTCCGGGACAGGATCTCAATATCACTGAGCATACAAACAGCCAGGAGGTCTCCTCCCAATCAATAGCTCAACACAAGCTATGTAGATCTATCAGAGCCACTGCTCAACATCTGGAAAAGAAAAAGCTCTGCTGTGCTAATGATGTTTAACATGAACGCAATTAGCAAAGTCTTCTTCTACCACCAGCTCTAAGAACATACGGTATTTCTTCAGGCGAGGAGATCTGCTTTACACACGCCCGCTCATGATTATCTTAAATCAGTGTGTCAGTGTAAGCGGACCTGTGGGAGTACCTATGACACGCGCATGCGCAATATAGCCCGTCTCAAGCCCGCCTTGCGGTACGTCATTCAGAAGAGCTTGCATTTTTAATTCAGCGCACAAGTTCCTTATTTCACCATCGATCAGCCGTAATGCCGAATCAATGTTCATCTTGTTACCTGGACCAGAGCCGTGTAATACAGTGATATCCCCGTCCGCAGGAACTCATTGGCTTTCGCAAAAGGAGTTTACCGTAAAATCAATGTCTGTTTGTGGAAGCGGGAGCGAGGAGGGAGAACCGGCTGCTTCAAATGTGCTGCACTCACGTGTTTCACAGTCGCACATATAATGATGATGATGATGATGATGATGATGATGGTGGTGGTGGTGGTGGTGGTGAGGATGATTATTTAGTCAACCGATAGGTGGAGAACTAGTCTTGACACAAAGTTTTTATTATTATTATTATTATTATTATTATTATTATTATTAGTAGTAGTAGTAGTAGTAGTATTATTATTATTATTATGTGTTGACCTCAATTATTTAGGAAATATTTTTTGCTTTAAAAACATTGCATTATACGATATTATGCACCAATAAAATATTTAACCTCATCCCAGAATAAAATTAAAATAATAATAATAAAACAAGTGCAACGGTTTTGGTATTAAAATAAGTCGGACTTCTTCAAAGGATTGTAAATAATAATAATAATAATAATAATAATAATAATAATAATAATAATAATAATAATAATAATAATAGGTCAATCCTGCGACACAAAACCCGCAAAGAACGAAAACACACAGGGCAACACACGTGTGCGCGCACCCCATCCGAAATCCATTGATTGCGCCTGGTTTTCCTCCTCTTCTTTCCTCTGTCGTGATGATACAGAATTTGAATCAGCTCGCAATCAGACTTAACCAGTATAATGTGCACTAAAACTTTACTTCCCACTTTAACTGGCTGCCATTCAGGGCTGTGCATGCTGGTTATTTTCACTCGCGCACCAGGGTCAGTAGGTGTATCATGCAAACCCTGGGGCCTGAGGCAGAACTGTGGCGTTAGGGTTAAGAAAATGGCCGTGGCCTGCAGAGGCAAGCCTAATATAAGCCACCTGTAGACCTGAAAGATGGTCACGGCGTTTGAAACGAAGGAGTAAAGACACAGAAGCCGCTCCTTCACCAAATATTCTCTACAGTACAAAGCTAGCAAAAATATAACTGCCTTGTGTTTGGATAGTGTTCTGAAAAGTTCCCGTATGTTCACACTACACATCAATTCTACGTCATTGGAAAAGTGACGTCATTTTATTCCTAAACGACAAAAGCATTTCTGATCTGTTTATTTCTAATCCTGTATCATGGACACACAACCCGATTATCTCGCTTTTGTACTTGCCTGCGCGACTTGAGTGGCTTAATCGAGATAAGCTCTGATAGCTTTTTATTTGGCTCCAAGAGAAACTTCACACTGTGTAAACATGACAAATTAAAGCGTTTTCATTTGTGTGATACGGTGTGTATTAATGGGGGGAAAAAACTGGCATGGCGTTTAAACTGTATTTTAATTTGAGACAGCGCAACAGATGGTTCAATTTTTTGCGTAAAAACGTGCTAAATCATCATCGTCCAGTTTTATAAGCCAATATCTTTTCCTTTTCTCTGCTAATGAAATCTTAGCTGGGGGAAAATATCACAAATAAACTCTCCAAACTCTCAGAGCTCTTCTGCTTTCCCCTGCGTTCACCCCGGTCTTCCTTTTGGAGATAATCAAATAAAACTCTGTTTGTCAACGCAGTTAAAGAAAATGAGATTTGAGAAAGTCTCTCTCTCTCTCTCTCTCTCTCTCTCTCTCTCTCTCTCACACACACACACACACACACACACACACACACACACACACACACACACCACACACACACACGCAGACTTTTCCTTTTTTGCCTGGCCTGATGGTGGTAAGGTCTGAGCGTATAGTGTACACCCCCCACCCAGACCGAGCCCCTCTTATCTCAGTTTAATTGCAGTCTCGATGTTTGCTGTCGTCGAGTCTCCTTTTGTAGTTTGTTTGATTCAGCGTCGCATCTTTCCTTGCTGTTCAACATCCTGTACGCGCTTGCTCTCTGTGTGGACATTATTATAGCCCGCTGGCGGGGATAATATACCGAAACGATTTTGCATTATTATTATTATTATTATTATTATTATTATTATTATTATTATTATTATTATTATTATTATTATTATTATTATTATTGCTCTTTCTCGGCTTCAAGTGCGCCATCTACTTTCCGAACGCGAACGGATCCGGAGATCACCGGTCTGTGAGAGAGAGAGATACAGGGAGAGCGGGCTGGAGGCTGGGCGCTCGCGTGGATCAGGGTCCATGCGCGGTGTCACCGCCTGACGCGAGCTCGGCCCGGGAGCTCTAAGCCCTCCTCCTCTGTGTCCTCTCTCTGATAATGGTAGCCGTGCTCCGCTCGGTTGTGGCGCTCTTGCTGCTGCTCGGTCAGGTGTGGCTGGGCGCCGCCGCCGGTCTCATTCCCGACGTGGAGCGTCGGAGGCAAACACCCGAGCACTCCGAGCGCTTTTTGCGCGACTTTGAGCTCCGTCTGTTAAACATGTTTGGATTGAAGAGAAAACCCACACCGAGCAAAGGAGCCGTGGTACCCCAGTACATGCTGGATCTCTATTATATGCACTCAGAAAACGTTGACCAGAAAAGCACCAGGCGCCCCAGGAGCATCATGGGAAGGCACGCGGAGCGCGCGGCCAGCAGAGCCAACACCATTCGGAGTTTCCATCACGAAGGTAAGAGCGTCTTGCCACCAGTTGCATCACTAGTGCAACACAACTTTTAATTTCATCACTTCCTTCGTACATTTTAGACGTAAAAACTCACATCTCTGCCAATGATAAAAAAAACAACAAACTATTATAATGTCAGGACATTACTGTAACCATTAAAGTTTTACGCAATGTCAGGAAACCATCCCCACATTCCACAAAGGATGCTTACTATTATTAAGGAGGCAACAAAATGTATCCTGACTGCAACCTTTCTGGAAAGAATTTAGAGTTTACATTTTTCCAGACAGAATGATTATTTGTGTACTTGTACCAGGTGTATTCCAGGAAACCCGTTATTACACTATAATATCATTACAAAAGCATGACTGGTTGTCTTTAACTTAAAGTCTTTTGAACAAATTTGGGATACACCCTGTAATTTACATCACAATGTTGACAAGATTATTGATCTCACTTAACTATTAAAATTCAATTAAAACAAACTTATTTAATATTGTCTCTTTATTTAACTTTATTTAACCTGTATCTTTTTTTGGACACCCTGGTTCTTTAGCTAGATGTCCTTACCAGGGTTCAGTGAAACTTTTTGAATCTTTAATATTGTATGGAACATGAGTGTTTCGTTTTGGAAGATACAAAATCAGTTTACATTATTGAGGTTGAAGGCACATAGGTGGCATGTAAAGTTTAAAGGAAGTATTTTTCAGTTATTAGAGCCACCGAGAGGCCTCATACAGTGTTATGGATTTGCATGGATGACACCCAGTGGTGGTCCTGACAAAGTGCAAAAAGTAGCTTTGATCATCTGTCAGTCTCTTTGGCTGCATAGAGTTATCTCATAAATATGGGGCAGAATTTATTTTTCAATTAAATTTAGGCTATCACATTATTAGCTTGTTTTGTTAGTTGAACTTGTCTAAACAATAAAACACTTAAGTATTAACGCATCATAAGTATTAATGCATCATACAACAGTAATGAGGCAGCTAATTTCTCCCAAAGATTTTATCTGCTTTATTTGTTGTCATTTGATGCTTTATTTGTGGTGAAGGTGTGATATCATCTGTATCTTCAACCACTGTGGCACGAAGGGTTGCATAGCTTGAAAACCTTTGACTTGTCATTAGCTGTTGCCTCCTTGTTTTGCCACAAACAGAAATTAGGAATGTTGATACACTCAAAACTGGGGTTGACTGCTCCCGACATGCACTAACACGTTCACAGAGTTACTCCCCCTGTGAAGGGATTGACTGAAGGGGAAAGAACAGAGAAAGAAAGAAGAAAGACAGCAAGAAAATAAAAAAAGATGGAAAAGAGAAGAAAAAAAGCATGAAAGAAGGAGCAGGGTTTTCCCACATCAAATAAAATCTGCATGTCTTTTTAGCTGATTATGGAGCAGATAGGTTGGATTATGAAGAATGGAATTTCCAAAATGTTTCTTTTAAAACAGAGATTAGAGGCTTTTGTGTAAGATTGTCTTTTGATTTGTTAATTCTGTTAAGAAAAAGTTGCTCTTTTTATGTGATGATCACAGCCTTTTTGAAGAAGGTGTTTGAAGCATCCGAATTTAGCTTGAATACAACCATTAAAACTTCTCCACCACACTTAGCTGTCTAAGTGTCTTTAAATGCCTAAACACCTGGTCTAACTATTACTTAGCGCAAGCAAATACAGCTTTAAGGCAAACCTAAAAGAGCGCTCAGTCTCACGTATGAGTGAGGAGAGCATTGACTCTTTTAAGCAGAGTGGATTTAATATGAAGGATAGTCTACAACCATGAGTGCAATATTAATAAAATAAAATGTGATATTTTTTTCTTTTCAGAGGCTTTAGAGGCACTGGCCAGTCTCAAAGGAAAAACCTCACAGCAGCTATTTTTCAACCTCACCTCAGTGCCGGCAGAAGAGCTCATTTCGGCTGCAGAGCTACGCATTTATAGAGACCAGGTGCTTGGTGACTTTACTCAGAGCAACATCAGCCACTTTGGAACCTTTCAGCGTATTAACATTTTTGAGGTGTTTCGGCCAGCTCAATCATCCTCACAGGAGCCACTCACTAGACTTTTGGACACTCGTCTTGTGCAGGACTCCCACTCACGCTGGGAAAGCTTTGATGTCAGCTCAGCAGCAGCACTCTGGGCCACACAGCCACACCACAACTATGGCCTTATGGTGGAGATCCTACACCCAGATAAAACAAGTGACGGTGAAGAGGTAGAGACAAGCAGAAAAAAGCATGTGAGGGTGAGCCGGTCCCTACATGCGGACGACGAATCCTGGTCTCAGGCTCGGCCACTGCTGGTCACTTACAGTCATAATGGCCATGGCACCGCTACACTCCACAGAGAAAAACGGCAGGTGCGGCGTCCAGCAAAACAAAGGCGTAAACACCAGCGAACAAACTGCCGCAGACATCCACTCTATGTAGACTTTAGTGATGTGGGCTGGAACGTATGGATTGTGGCACCACCGGGCTACCATGCCTTCTACTGCCAAGGCGAGTGCCCGTTTCCGCTGTCAGAACATCTGAACTCCACCAACCATGCCATTGTGCAAACCCTGGTAAACTCTGTGAACTCAAATGTTCCACGGGCATGTTGTGTACCCACAGAGCTCAGTCCAATCTCTCTTCTCTACCTGGATGAGTATGAGAAAGTTGTCCTGAAGAACTATCAAGACATGGTGGTGGAGGGCTGTGGCTGCCGATAAGAACAAAATTCATGAAGCCTATGAAGACTCTTCTATTTATACAAAAGAAAATC
>JAOTRA010000029.1:1534993-1546341 GCA_026260255.1 Pseudolaguvia tuberculata | reverse complement strand
GCTGGGATAGGCGCAGCAGACCCCCGTGACCCTGGATTCGGGAATAAGCGGGTAAGAAGATGAATGAATGAATGTTTGGTTAGTCAGTCATTCATTCATTCTAACCTGCTTATTCCCTAATTTGGAGGCACAGGGGTCTGCTGGAACAGGGGTACACCCTGGGTTGCCATTCAATTTACAATCACCAATCAACCTAATGTACATGTTTTTGGTCTGTGGGAGGAAACCAGAGTACTCGAAGAAAACCCAAGCATGGGGAGAACATGCAAACAGAAAGAGAGACTTTTTTGTAGACAAATTTTACCCGTTTAACATTATTCAGGCTAAGGTATTATATGTCACATGACCATATTAAAAATGGCGGATGTCTGTCCGAAATGTATTCATACTGGACATTTCATTACTATATGGAGCGCACATGGATGAGAAGTGCATACTTAGTAAAACATAGATTTCGGACAGAGCCGTCTGCTTTGTTGATGTTTTATGTGAATATGTTATTAAACTGACTAATAAATATAATAGAATAAAAATTAAATAGTTTTTATTATAACATGGATGGTGAGGTGGCGTAGCGGTCAGCATGGTTGCCTCACAGCGAGAAGGTCCCGGGGCATGTTCTCCTTGCGCTTGTATGATTTTTTGTATGATGGGTACTCTGGTTTCCTCCCAAAGTCCAAAAACATGTACATAAGGTTGAATGGTGATTTTATATTGCACATAGAAGTGTGAGTGTGTGTGTGTTCATCTATGTTTGGCCCTTTGATTGGCATTTGACCTGTCCAAGGTGTACTCCCTGACTTTTGGCCATGTGCATTAGGATAGGCTCCGGCAGACCCTGTGACCCCCAATTAGGGAATAAGCAGTTTAGAAAAGGAATGAATTAATAAATGTTATAACATTCATTTTGGTGGATTAAAATAAAAAAATAACATAAACTACTAATGGCAACAAAGCATGACTAGAGGATTAGCCTAAATGATTATTTATGGGGTTTTTCCATGGGTAAATTCCACCACTCTTACAGCACTGCATTAATCCGCATTCATCTATCCCATTTTTACGAGAAGATTTTATGAGGAGAGATACAGCTCATTCGTGTGGTATTTGCTATCCTAGAAATGTTTTGGCAGATGTTTCCATTTCAAACATTTCTCAGTGAAGCCCATAGAAGTTGACTTAGCATTGAATGCTAAGTGTGTATACGGAATCGTTTCTGCCATACAGTAAGTCTTAGTAATTTAACAGCAGGTTTAATGTTTTAAGGTTAATGTCCTGATTCTGTCTCACTTTTATGTTGATTTTGCTTTTCCATTGTCGGTTTAAAGATTTGACTAGTTAAAGAAGTTGACTAGCTTTGTAATAGCTAAATTGTTAGCTGCCCACTTTTAACCAAATGTAACAACCAAAATCGACAATTGGAGCATTTTGCCAAAATATTAAACCAGGTATTTATTTAACAATTAATCTAAAAACCCATCGTTATTCTACGAGAGCTCAGGCAAGACGTTTATTTGCAAAGATTGACACCTTCATAAGCTTGATGACCATGAATACAGGCAAGTCAAACTTCATTTCACAGGTAGACAAGCAGAAGATTAGAAAATAATCAGTGTTAATAGGACATATGGCACGGTAAAATCCCAGGAGCCTCAGCATCCCTTTTTTATGCAGTCTTTTCACTGAATCCACGCTGTTTGCCTATGAAATATACAACAGCTGAACTTTGACATCCAGTCTAGGGCTGAAGGTCGACAGGCTCTTTTACGTACACAGATGAGTCTCTCTTTCCTAAACGATAAGGAAAGCAGAGCAGCGGAGAAAGACAGGCAGCAGGGGCCGTGGAGTTAAAACAACAGCTGAGATGACAATTAATAGCCTGAAAGGCGTGTAACTGTCATCCACTTCCTGGATCCGACTCTACGCTGCCTCTTTCTTCCTTTTTCTAATCACATAACAGCTTGGGTTTGTTTTTTTGCTGACTTGGATGATACTATTGCTACATAAATGTGTCAGTTTTTTCTGTAATCACAATGAAAATCCGCAAAGCTCGTTAAATGTTTTTTGTGAGTAAAAATCTTCAATTTCGATTGATTTTAATGATCTTAGGGTCATAAAAATATTTGTGAAATTTGAGCAATTCACTATATGAAATAACTTTTTAAAAACAACATCCAATAAACCCATGCAAGCACAGGTAATATATGCAATATGCAAACTCCACACAAAAAGGCCCCCGCCTGGAAATCGAACCCAGACTATCTTGCTGTGAGGCAACAATAACACAAAAGTTGTTTTCTTGGTAATTTTATAATTGTGTAACTTAGTTACTAATTGTGGGTAATAACTAGTAACTAAAACCTTTATTTAGAGTAACATGCACAATACTGGATAAAGTTCATCTGTGAGAATAAAGTTAAGACAAGTTTTGTGTTGTTTGTCTCTGTGTAGTCCAGTTTCTTCCCACAATCCAAAAACATGGACGTTAGGTTCATTAGTAATTCTAAATTGCTCATAGGAGTGAGTGTCTGAATGTGTTTGATTGGTCGCCCTGTGATGGACTGCCGACCTGTCCAGGGTGGCTCTGTGATGGACTGCTGACCTATCCCTTTTACCCTATGTGTGCTGGGATAGGCTCCAGCAGGCCCCCGTGATCCTGATTTAGAGAAAGTGGGTTTGAAGATGAATGAATCAATGAATCTATTGGAAGTTTTTTATTAACATTGCTAATTGATTTATTCTATGTGGGGGTCCCAGTACTGGTAACAGAAACTAAAATAAGTCACTAACAAGCACTCGGACTCAAAATAATGGCAAGATTTCATGTCTTATGCTCAGGCCATGACCTGATTTAATTAACTACTTGCTTCACCCTAAAAATTAAGCCTGTCTTGAAGATCCGAATATATAGAGACATCAAGATAGTTAATGGAGACATTTCGTTTTCCAGTAAGAGATAAATACACACACTCGCAACTCTCCGCTCAACAGCTCTCCGGGTTCATCTGGTGGCCATCACAGAAGTTTGCAATTTCTCAGTTTGCCATTATGATATGAGTTACACAAACCTAAACAAAGACTGTGAATGGAGACATAAACATTGAAGAAACCAATTACAAACACATGCAGCCACGCTGTGGCTTTGGCATTGTAGCCTTGCAGCATTTCTGCTTTAGCTTAGCAGACTGTAAATTCAGCCCTCACTGACCTCGGACCGCTAGCTGGATTAGTGGCTAAATTTTGAAAACAAGGAGACACATTACACTGCTCTAATTGTTAGTGACACCAAACAGCTGTAGAAATAACCTTTTAGCATGATCGAGGACAATTCAGAATAAAAACTAACGGTCACTTTATACGATTTTTCTGAAGCCTTGTGTGTGATCATCGTTTTAATGGTTATTCCATAAAGCTGCTCATTCATCAATGGGTTAAAAGCCAGTATGCATCCAGTTGCTAAGTACACACAGACACACACACACACACACACACACACACACACACACACACACACACACAAACACACATTTTATGACCATTTTTAAAGATCTTTACAGGAAGTAGATTCAGTTGGGCTCAACACCCTAGATGATTATCATCGTCACCATGATCATTCTACTGAAAATGCCCCATGATCTCCTGGTATATTTATATTGTCTCAAACACACCAGCTTAGCATTTGCGTCTGTGTAAATATGTACGAGACGACTGCTGGGTTATCACAAGACAGTGTCACAAATCTCAGATCAGGGTAGATTTTTTATTGTCTTTTTTTTTAACAACAATGTATTCCGTCACAAAGCAGTGTTACAGATATCTGGGCGGTGTTTCAAATCTCTCTTTAACAAGCCAAAGAAGGCAGAGGTGAAGAGAAAACAATGGATTTAATGTCTTTATGATTTAAGACTAACAGGTTGGGTTCAAATCATAGGAAAACCAGAGGAGGGGATGCTTGGAAACGTTTTGAAAATCGGGTGGGAGTAACAATTATGTCCCCACCAAAGATAAAAATAATCCAACAGAGGTAGGGATATTTAGACCAGAGGGGGGGAAATCCCTCCGGCAGATGGTTAGATCTATGATATGGCTTTCCTGGAGCAGAGAGGGTTAATGGCATTGCTCAAGAGCCTAACAGTGGTGGTGTTCTAAACTTAAACTGAACAACCCAGAACTTCAACCATTGCCCATGAAATCTGTTTGAGGCCATCTTTGGACCAATGTCTAACATGTAATACCTCCTGAAACACAGGAGAACCTTCCGTAACTGCTGCCTCGATCAGATTGTGATTGTGTGACTGATGAAATGGAATGTTGTAAAATTAGCAACATAGCAAAAGTATGATTAATTGATATAATCTGTGATTAGTTACATTACATGTCAGTCAGTAGTCTTAGGCAATAAACTGTGGAGGAGTCTAAATATTGTGTCTTCAGTCTACAGGTCTGTCTATGCATGACCACAACCCTGAGGGTGGTAATCCCCATATTTGGACAGGGCAAACATGAGAGTATGTTATCAACAATATCAACAAAATACAGTGATCCCTCGTTTTTCGCGGTTAATGGGGACCAAAACCGCAAAGTAGTATTTGCCCCTAGGAATTTGTTTGTATGCAGGTACTGTCTCTTACAGCCTCAATACCATATAAACAGAATATAACCATTTTTTCTGTACCCCCCCTCCCCCCTAGAGTTGGATCGGTTTCTTCCTAATCCAACTCTTGGGAGTTTTTCCTTGCCACTGTCACCTCGGCTTGCTCAACAGGTACAAACTCATCATTCATCTGTTTATCATTCATTCTGTAAAGCTGCTTTCAGGCAATAACTGTTGTAAAAAGTGCTATACAAATAAAAGGGAATTGAATTGAATTGAACTGTACAAGAATGTTTTAATTATGTAATCCACTCGTGCTCTTATTGGTCGATGTCACACCGGAAACCAATCACACGCTTTTATGAAAGCCCGTGGTATGTACAGTACTCTGAGTCAACTCGTCTCTTTGGTTGACATGCAGGGATCCTTCTCTCTCTCTCGCGCATCAACATGAAACAACGCTCCTTTCCACAATGTGGCTGCTGCTGACCAGCAAAACACTGAAGCCGCAAAACATGAAACGCCAAGTGGCCAGGGATCACTGTAATACCTCCTATAACAAAGCAAGATGGTTTTTGTGTGGAGTTCTCTCTGCGCTTGCGTGGGTTTCCTTCCACAGTCCAAAAACCTGTACATTAGGTTAATTGGTGATTCTTAATTGCCCAAAGGATTAAGTGCGAGTGTGGGTGATTGTTTGTATATGCGTGGCCCTGCGATGTACACTCTAGCAATTTGTCTAGGGTGTACCCCTGCCTTTCACTATTTGTGTGCTGAGATAGGCTCCAGCAGACCCCTGTAACCCCGAATTAGGGAATGAGCTTAGAAAAATGGTTAGAAGATGAATGAGTGAATGAATGAAAATTAGAAATATGGCAAAAGAATGATGAACTTATTCATAGCCAATCAGATCTTAGTACATTTTTTAAGTCGTTTGGTCAAATGCTTCAGACTTTTCTGAATGATTCTTACTTGAGACTTTTGCCAGACTGAGACCAACATCCTAAGGTTGGACTTTCTAAGAAAAGACTTTGTCTTACATAGTAATGTAACCTATTTGTTATAAATAAGGACTTCTTTCAGGAGGTATTACTTGGTGGTTTTGGGAATCGAACCCTGGTGTTTTTGCTATTAGTCCAACCATTATGTCACCACCTCTCTGTGTGTAGAGGAAAACCCTCGCAATTGCGAGAAGAACAAGCAAACTCTGCACATAAATATCCCTTGCCTGGGAATCGAGTCTCGGACCTTCTTGTCAGAAGTTTCTATTCTGTAACTTCTTTGTCAGGGTTGTAAGTCCTACACAGACCGACCTGCAGACAATTTCTGGATTTTCATTCATTCATTTTCTTACCTGATTATTCCCTAATTTGGTGTCACAGGCTATCTCAGCACACATAGGGCAAGAGGCAGGGGTTACACCCTGGACAGATTGATTACGACTAATCCGGATGGACATGTCAAACGTCAATCACAGTTTGTTTGAAGCAAAAAACACATAGAATGGCAACCATACGTACACTACACCCTGGTGGCTTACTGCTTAAGGTGTTAGACTGATACCAGAAAGACCGGGCTTTGAATTCCAGAAACACCAAGAGCAAGGTTTTTAACCTACAAGTCACTCTGGATAAGGGTGACTACCGAATGCTACAAGCATAAACTATACACACATTGCTTAGGTCATCCTGAAAAGAAATCATTATTAGAGTAAATCATGACAGCTTTCTTCTTCCATTTCAGTCTTCTAGGCATAATGACCAGACGGGTGCTCCTTACACATCAGAAATTCAGGCAATAAACCCACGACCAATGACAGAGAGGTTTGACCTGGATCAGGAATACACCAGTTCGTAAAAGAGCAGACACACACACACACACACACACACACACACACACACGTTCTTGTACTCTTACACCTAAGGGCAATATTTAGCATTGCCAATCTACATACCAGCATGTTTTGTGGATCTATGAGGAAACTAAATAACCAGGAGAAAACCCACATGGACACAGTGTCGAGAAGATAAGCACACTTAAGCTGTGTGTGCAGATGATCAGATTTAATCATGGCATTGCATAAATAGATAAATAGTTACGCAATGTTACCATTTTGGCTAAGAGTAATCAGAAGCTTTTTTTAGTGAGTGAGATTTTTGGCTAGTCTTCAGGGTTAGCATGGACATTGCCTTAATGCGAGGTGGTTAGAGTGGGATAATCCAGAGCTTGATGATGTCGGGTTCGAACGTAAAGTTTAAGACATGCAGAAAATCACTTATTCATATTTAAAGAAAATGAGATAAAATAAGGTTGTGCAGTGGCTTAGTGGTTAGCACGTAGTGAGTTGGGGGAATTTACATGTTGTCCCCGGGTTTTCTCCCGGTACTCTAGTTTCCTCCCACAGTCCAAAAACATGCCCATCAGGTTGATTGGTGATTCTAAAAGGAGTGAATGTGGTTGTTCTTTTATGTGTGGCTATTTTATTTGTATGTGGGATATGAAAGATTAATACTCACAGGTCCGTCCAACCTCAGGCTCATAAAACCTGTCACTCACTGGGCTTTTACGCAGGTGTTCGATTCATTCCAGAGTTCTTATTTTACTCTATAACAAATACTATCGGTCACAGCATCTCATGTAACAATTCCACCTTAAACACTCATCATGATGTCTGACACTTGGACATACAGGGTGGATTAATTAAACAAATCCAGATTTTACTTGTGCATTCATTCATTCATTCATTCATTCGTTCGTTCGTTTGTTCGTTCATTCATTCATTCATTCATTCATTCATTCATCTTCTAATGATGAATTATCTGCTTATTCCCTAATTCAGGGTCACAGGGGTCTGCTAGAGCCTATCCCAGTGCACATAGGGCAAGAAGCATTGCTACACCCTGTACAGGTTGCCAGTCCATCGCAGGGCCACACATAGAAAAACACACAAACCTCACACACTCACATTCACTCCTATGGGCAATTTAAATCACCAATAAAGCTGTACATGTTTTTGGACTGTGGGAGGAAACCGGAGTACCTGTAGAAAACCCACACAAGTACACGGAGAACTCGCTTGTTCATTCAAATTAAAAAATCTTTTTTTTTACTTTCATACACAAACGCACATTTAAAACACAAAATAGAAGCGATAAGAGTTGCCGTGTTTGGGCCAGGAAAGTAGATCCAGATGGAGGAGGCCTCGATCGACTCCCCCCACCGCCTGCTTTTCGGCTCCGGGGGTTTACGGCGCGTGTATAATTTTAAACTCAATGGCTGCATGCGGAGCTACAAATTAAATAAAGCAGCAAGCTGGAGACTATTATCATCTTTCGCATTTCGCTAACATCTTTGAAGCATTTAAAATGACAAAATAAATACGGGCGCTTAAACGCATATGCCTAACCAGCATTTGTTCTGCGGCAGCGTTGTAAAAAAAATGAAAGAAAAGAGTGCACAGTAAACACAGATTTCTTTTCTGTGTTTCTCCATTTCTCAATTGATGGTCAGTTTTCTTTTTTACAGGAGCTGAGTTAAACGATGATCTGATTATTTAATAGCTTGTTTAATTCATGCGGGTTTTATTTTTAACACAATTTTGGAAGAATAAAAGCACTGAAGAAAAAGGAAAGAAAGAAATAGTCACCAACTACTAATTTTTTATGAGAAATGACAATAGGTAATACATTCATTCATCCATCCATCCATACACCCGTCTGTCTGTCCATCCATTCATCCCTCCAACTGTTCGTTCATCCGCCCGTCTGTCCGTCCACCCGTCTGTCCATCCATCCATCCATCCATCCATCCATCCATCCATCCATCCATCCATCCATCCATCCCTTCATTCATCCATTCAGCAATCTATGTATCTATTTGTGTCTATCCAATCTATCTGTCCATCCATCCATACATCCATCCATACATCCATCCATCCATTAATACAATTTCCACTCATCTGTTTGTCTATTTATCTATCTGTCTATCTGGCACTCTGTTTATTTTTTTATACATCCATCTATCTATCTATTTTTCCATCCATCCATGCATCCATCTATCCAACCATACCTGGTTATTCCCTAATTTGGGGTCACTGGGGTTTATTGGAGCGTATCCCAGCCGTTACTGAAACTAGAGCCCATCCCAGTCATCTCTAAATCATTAACGATAGGAGAGATTAGACAAGTGGGGAGAGGGGATGGTGGGAACGGACCCAGTTTCTTGACTCAGGTTTGATTCTGGCTCAGGGTCCTTTCTAGTACCACCCCTCTCTCACTGCAATGAATGTCCATATGTGAGCCTATAATACAGTCACACCTCCTGTATCTCTCTAATATCCCAACCACTTCATCCTAAAGATGCTGTTTTTCACTTTTATGCACACTTTCCCGATTATTTTATATTTATTTAACCAATTGAGGATTACTTATATGCTTAGGAGGGATTAAAGAATTGATTGATTGATTGATTGATTGATTGATTGATTGATTGATTGATTGATTGATTGATCTGAGATGGACTGGCAACCCGTCCAGGGTGCTCCCCCACGTCTCGCCCTATATGTGCTGGGATAGGCTCAGCAGACCCCCGTAACCCCGAATTCAGGAATAAACGGGTAAGAAGATGAATGAATGATTTCAGGATTTATTTATTAAAATGATCCATAATACTATAAAGGAGCAATTTTCTGAACAATAAAAAACTCAATTAATTATATTAATAATAAAGATATTATAATAATCATAATTAGATTCTCGTCCACAAACAGCCATTAAATAAAATAAAATAACTTCTGGTTCACTTACTGTAGGAACACTTATAACGAGTAAATTTGGTGATTAATTCATTAAACTCTACTTGCTGATTTTATCACATAATTAAGTTTTCCGTGTAATAACGTGAGTTTCATGTCTGACTCACAGCTTACTGAAAGAAACTTCATTTTAACTCTTTAAATCCTTTAAACCAGCTGCTGGCTTCATCCATATTACTGTTATTTTTAATTCTTTTAATTAAAGGAACAGAGAAGTAGACAATCTGTTGTTATGCTTTGCTATGCTATGCTATGCTATGCTATGCTATGTTATATTATGCTATGCTATGCTATTCTATGCTATGTTATATTATGCTATGCTATGCTATGCTATGTTATATTATGCTATGCTATGCTATGCTATGCTATGCTATGTTATATTATGCTATGCTGTACTATAATTTGGGCTTCCAGTATTTTTTACGTGAAACCCAGTGTCAACAGACAGTTAAAAGAATATGTGCTTGAGTATCTGAATCTGTTCTAAAGGCTTTTGATGCTTCAACCTCTTTATTCGTCTGCATGGTGCACTTTGAATCCTATGGAATAATTTATATTACATTACTGCTAATACTTTTAATAGTAATAAAACCGATCTCAGGGGAACCCCAAAGTCCCTTAGAATCATCCCAACTTTCCTTTTCTTCATATTACACATAGCGTCAAATGCTGTTTTTCAGTACATTAGATTATACAGACTGTGTTTGCAGCTCTGTGTGTGTGTGTGTGTGTGTGTGTGTGTGTGTGTGTGTGTGTGTGTGTGTGTGTGTGTGTGTGTGTGTGTGTACAGCCAAAGGTGTAAAAATGGAAGAAGAGAATGATTCAACATTAATACCCCAAAGTCTAGTGTATGGCAGTGTGATTAATAGAAGCCGTTATGAACCATGCGGCGTGACAATGAATAAAAATAACACACGTAATTAAATGTGTCTGCACACAGCTCAGCGTTTTCCAAAAGAGATGAAACAAAGAAGAAAAAAGAATTCTAGGGAAAAAAAGAATGAAATCATATTTCTGTTTCTCTAGGGGATTTTTAAAGAAGAGTTTTTTCAGCTACTGGCGTATATTTTTTTAAGTGTAGAAGTTGGGAAACCAACCATTGAATCAAATACTGTATACAGCTTTTGTTTTTCCACCCCTTTTCCTTGGATTCGAGGAGGTTTGAGGATGGACTGGGACTAACTCTGCACCACTGATTCAAGGCTACTGTCTGCTTTTCATCCTGAATCTGGTCCTTCTCGAAGTTTCCTCTCTGCTAGTTTTTCTTGCCACAAATTAAATTAAATTTCAAGGCAGCACAGTGTCTTAGTGGTCAGCAAAATTGACTCACAGCAAGAAGGTCACAGGTTCGATTCCTGGGTTGTGCGGGTTTACTCTGGGTACTCTGGTTTACTCACCACAATCCAAAAATGCTAAATTAGTCACATGTGAGTGTGTGTGTATGGCCCTGTGATGGACTGGTAACCTGTCTAGGGTATTCTGCCTTTGGTTCTTTCAGAGATCTGGAATAGGCTTCAGGGCTTAAGCTGGTACAGAAGAAGAATAAATGTATTAATGAATCACTCAATTTCCAATAATGGTATGAGCTTGAAAGAGAGAAATAACAAGCGTATGTTTAAGAGAAAGAATAAGAGAGAGAGAGAGAGAGAGAGAGAGAGAGAGAGAGAGAGAGAGATGAGAAGTAAAGTCACTGAGGTTATGTTTAACCTGGGAAATAAGGTGGGTTTTTTTCTGAGTGGTGTGTTGCTGTAGTGGTTTGCAGGGTTCAATTTCCGGACAAGATCCCTTTCTGTGAACTGGTGTGGGTTTTCACTGAGTAATCAGGTTTTCTCCCACACTGCAAAAACATTAGGTTAATTCGTGATTTTAAATTGCCCATAGGTGTGTGTGTGTGTGTGTGTGTGTGTGTGTGTGTGTGTGTGTGTGTGTGTGTGTGTGTGTGTG
>JAOTRA010000029.1:1523702-1534634 GCA_026260255.1 Pseudolaguvia tuberculata | reverse complement strand
TGTGTGTGTGTGTGTGTGTGTGTGTGTGTGTGTGTGTGTGTGTGTGTGTGTGTGTGTGTGTGTGTGTGTAATTGTTTGTCTATGTGTGGCCCTGCGATGGACTGGCAACCTGTCCAGGACGTACCCCTATTGTTCACTCTATGTGAAACCATTTCAGCAAATGGTTGAAAGAATGAATGATTAAATGTTTTTCTAACCATTGATTGATTGATTGATTGATTGATTGATTATTCTATTAACCTGCAATCCTATTTTTTTACTCTGATACCAATGGGTTTATTGTGGCTTGTCCGTATGGGTCAGTATGACGTTCCGTCTACTTCCTGTTGAACTTTACAGTATTTATGGTATGAGGATTAAAAATCTTAGGCACCTGTTTAAGTGATAATACAGACTGAAACAGACACATTCACACACTTTTCATATTCACATGTGTGTGTGTGGTGGGCCACCATTCACAGTGAATACATTAACCTAATGAGGGTGAGAGGCAAGGGTACACCAGTTGTAGGGCCGACAACCACACACACTCACTCCTATGGCCAATTAAAAGTCATGTTTTTGGACTGTGGGAGGAAACTGATGTACCCAGAGAAAGCCTACGCAAGCACAGGGAAAACATGCAAACTCTACACAGAAAGAACCCCGACCTGGGAATCGAACCCGGGACCATGTTGTTGTGAGGCGACTGTGATTAACCACTACATCACTGCACCACCCTGGTCTACTGTTTATTCAAATCATAAACATTCTTTCTAAATCTTCACTGGATCTGGGAGAGAAATGGATCAGGATGGTGTCGTGGTGGGTGGGTGGGTGGGTGGGTGGTGCTGTGGATCAAAGCTAAGTGGTGGTGTGTGTAAACTAAAGTTAAAATTGTAACAAAATAATAAAGCGAATTTAAGTTTCAGACTAACTAGCGGCAACCCAAACACTTACCTCGGGCATGGAAGCAAATTCATCTAGCTTAAAACTGATTCCCTGCCCATGTGAGGCATTACACCGCTGTCACAATCAGTTAAATGAAGAACAGAGAGACATTACAGTGCAGACGAGCACCGAGGGAAGAGGAAGCACTACCAGTTGTTGCTTAGACAAGAGCTGGAACCCCGCACGATAAAGTGATCTGGAAATGGCCGCCTCTGGTGCCAGCGCATTAAAGAACTGTCAGACTGCTTTAGAGTTCCGAGACGTGCGGCTACTGTGGATAATGTATACAGCGGAACATTATATCCTGGCAAATGGAAGGACATATGTCTCTCTGTCGTGCACACACACACACACACACACACACACACACACACACACACGCACACACGCTCTCTCTCTCTCTCTCCTTTACCTCATATGTCACATGTGCCACACCCATGTTTATGCAAACTCAATCAAATGATTTTGGAGTAGCAGTAAATCAGCTTATATTTTTCTTGGCTGAGAATCAATCTCTCGCTTCTGGTTGTTTCTCACTCATCCTTCGCTCTCTTTTTTCTTTTCAACCACATGACATCTGTGGGATTCGGGGTAAAAAACATCACAATGAAGCTGTAGAATAAAGACACGTAACAAATCTGGAAAAAGGATAGCTCAGGCTCGGGTTCGGTCTCGGGTTCGGCTAACAGCAGCACAGTTATACTCTAACCTTGAGCTGGATGAAGGGAAAAACACGAGGTAAACTAATCTGGGCAAAGCAGTGATCTGCCGATGACCAACAGCAATCAAGAGGTGAAAAGCGTATCTTAAATGAATTGCATTCTTAGTCCAAGGATTCCATGTGGTAATAGATCGAAAAAACGTTTTTTATTATAGTGCAAATTAAAAACCCAAGTAAGAAAAATGCAGAGACTTAACAATCATTAAAACCGATCCGGTTTAAGCGAAATTAAAAAAAAGTTAAACAAACACATTTCCTCTCTTTTGTAACACCTTTAATTTAATTTAATTTAATTTTTAATTTTTCAGTTCAGTTGTTCACTTATTTTTTAGATGTGTAATAAAATCAAGTTAATTAATGAATTAACCAATGAATTAAAATAAGTAAAATAAGTAAACAATTGATTGATTAATTAATTAATTAGTTAGTTAAGTTTCATATTATTTCAGTTAAAGAGGCAATTATATTT
This sequence comes from Pseudolaguvia tuberculata, assembly GCA_026260255.1. Classification (NCBI taxonomy): domain Eukaryota; kingdom Metazoa; phylum Chordata; class Actinopteri; order Siluriformes; family Sisoridae; genus Pseudolaguvia; species Pseudolaguvia tuberculata. The sequence continues at coordinate 1,532,514 of JAOTRA010000029.1, read as the reverse complement.
TATTTTACACATCCAGAACACTTACATTTATCTTTTTTCTACAACTGAACAACTGGAGATCTTTCTCAAGGACCCAGCAGTGGCAACTGGGTGGTGCTGGGAACTCATGCTGGGAACTAGCAGTCCAACACTTTAACCATTGTGCTACCACTACTGATTTAATTTCATCTCATCTAATTTTTATTTATTTTTTCATTCATACAGACTTTCAATTGGTATATATGAACCTGCAGCAATACCGGTTTATTAGATTTATTACATCGCAATAATACTTTATTATTCATTTATTACTTGCTTGCACTTGCAGTCATGCTTCATTCTCAGGTTTCAACCAGTATGGCTTGAACTAGAACCCACTTCTTGCACCAAACGTCTGCATGTAACATGTAAAAAAAATTATAAGCAGTCCACATCTGGTTCTGTCTGACATGACAAGGCTTTTTAATAGTACCAAGCAACACACTAAGCAGAAAAACAACATGAAGTCTACATTAGAGGAGAAGTATTGCTTACAGAGAGAGTCCTGTTAGCACAGCTACAACAACACGACAGCTTCAGGCTTTTACTGGTCCGCCATGGCCCATGAAACATATATTCCAATGACAGCTCGGCAGAAGAGGAGGAGGACGGAGGAGTAAGAGGCCATCAGGCGGAGAGGCGAATGCGAGGTGAGGGCTAATATCTGGTGCATCATGTGTTTCACCTGACGTAACACTAAGCTCAGTGTGTTAAATATAACAACAGAAAATGCTGTCATTTTATGTATCCGAAAAAAATGTCCATGTCTAGGTGTTCTTCAATGATGAAACAGTGACTCCAAACTGAAAAAAAAGTTTGGGACACTTGGCCATCACATCCATGGAAATCCCATTGTAAACATAGTCACACCCTCATTTTTTATAATAATCTCAACACCTCAGGTTCTGCATGTGACTGCAGGGATTTTTTCTTCATTCAGTTATACTAGTATTAGTGAGATCAGAACACTAACGAGGTAAGGGTTCGGTCTGTGTTCTAATTCATAACAATGATATTCAGTTTCAAGGGATGGAGTTGGAATCAGGACTCAGTGGAATTCTTCCACTCCAACCAGAACAACGCATGTCTTCATGGAGCCCAGGGGTTTTGTGCACAGTGGCATTGTCATGCTGGAACAGTGTTTGGGTGTCTTATCGTCACCTTCTTATAGCTTTTTAATGACTTAAAACAGTAAATAATGGACATTTCTGTTATCAGAAAGATAAACAATATCAAGTCTTTGATGTGGGAGAAGTGGTAGCACTTGCTGGACTGATAACTGAAAGGTCAGGCTTTTTTTCTTAATACCAACATGTATTCACTGCTGGGTACCTAAGCAAGGCTCTTGACCACTGATGGCTCAGTAAATAAATTAAATAAGTGTAAGTTGCTCTGAATAAGCGTGTCTGCCAAATTCTGTAAAAGTAAACATAATTGTGGCTTTGCTGCCATGTGATTGGCTGATTGGTTAGTTGAATACACACGAATGGTGCAACAGGCTAGAAAGTAAATTATTAATAAAATTTGTTTTGTACATTCATTCATTCATGCAATTCCCTAATTTGGGGTCCAGGGGTCTGCTGGAACCTATCCCGACACATATAAGGCAAGAGGCAGGGGCACACCCTGGACAGGTCACCAGTCCATTGCAGGGCCACAATTAGACGAACAACCAGGCTCACTCCTATGGACAATTTCTAATCACTGATCAAACAAATGTATATGTTTTTGGACTGTGGGAGGAAACCGGAGTACCTGAAGGAAACCCATGAAAGTGCAGGGAGAACATGCAAACAAGAAAGCACCCCTTGCCCGGGAATCAAACCCGGACCTTACTTGCGATGAGGTGAGCGCTACTGCGCCACCTGTTTTGTACATGATGATGTGAAACCAATTTTCGAAGAATTGTTGATCTCAAAGATTTTTAGAGCATGTATTGTTTCAGTCAATATTAACAGCGTACAGGTTAAAAAAGTGTACAGGTTCAGGGTGATGAGCAGCCAAACACAACTGACACACACAAACAAGCAATAAATCAGTGGTGTTCCACAAAGTCCACTTAACGTTCTTACAGTGGCTCATAACTGCTCATAAGGATAGAAAAACATAACATCCCCCTCCAGCCACTACTCCCCCTAGAGGGAGAATAATGAGTAAGTGAAATAAAGCGAGGACCTTTATTAATGAGAAGATCCCATTTTACAGACTGAGTGACACTTTTAAAAGTACAGAGAGGAGAAGGAGGTTAGGGAGGGTGATGAGGAGGGGTGCACGGGGGCTTGTGTGAAACCTCAAGCAGAAAGACTCTCTGTTTGGCTTCCAGAGTCATTAGCCAGGCTATCACCTGACACACACGCAGGTAAATCAGCTCACAACGTCGATTTCATCACGACTGCTGGAAAAACAAGCCGCAGAACCTGGAAACCGCATTTCCAAAGTGTACGGCTTTTTGCTGCATGTTGTTTTTGGACATGAAGCTACTTTGGAGTTGCTATGCTGCAGCTAGCGGTCCGTGCCAGAGCTTTTTAAGGAGCAGTAACTGATATGTGGTCTGGGCAGCCGTGGCTCGAAAAGCTGGAGTTATTAAAATTTTAGCGAATCCCGCAGGAATGTCTTACATGTTTACTAGATGTACGTCAAGTGAGAGACAACACTGCTGAATTATGGGCCATGTTGGATGCGAGGAAATTTCAACGTAAGCGCTGTGGGAGAGTGCAGAGCTGAATGAATAGGAGAGAACATGGCTGGAGAGTTGAGTACAGCTTGTAAATATATTCGTGCTCCTATTCGAATTCCGTCCAGACTCTCGGAAACAGCATTAGAAATAACACCGGACCCTGGAGTAGTGTGGTATTAATCGCAGGCGCGAGTTTTTCCAAAGCTGTTAAGCGGCGTTATAAAAATAGGAATTCTTAACGGGATAGCAGGCAGATGTAAACAATCCTAAGTCGAGGTCTGGATAAGTTTATTAAAAGCTCAGCATCTTTGTCGTGTGTGGCTTCCTGCCTTAAACGAGTCTATCATGAGGTTCCTGCAAAAATTGTGGAAGGAACAAGCATCGCTAATCTCTCGGGTCGGGACGTTTGGATAGCAGGCGACAGGATACAGTTGGCGGCAGCTGTTTGTAAAAAAAAGCGACGCACAAAATCCGATCTAAGTATGGCAACGGCGGCAACTGTTAGCTGTTGACAAGCTCTTTATAACGAGCGCTTGTGGTCCTTGGGAGGAATCGCGAGTCTGGATACATTAATGGGAGAAAAAGCGCTCCAATTAGGGATGCCAACCACATCGGCCTCAGCCATTTCAAAAGCGCTTAAAATGTGTAATAAATGATCAAATGAGACAACTCCTTTTAAGCTCACAGTAGGGTTTTCATTCCTCAGTGGTAGATTGGTTCTAATAACAGAGCAGAGCTTTGATTCGACGCTCTGTTGCCCCATCCACTCTTAACACACAAAACATTTCGTTGCTCTCCGCAGATAATCAGCGGTGACTGGCATACCGCAGGCATCCGTATGCCTTTCTTTTCCTCATTCGTTCACATTTTTAAAGCCTATACTATTCCCAGAGGTTAATCAAGTCTAGATCAGGTGTTTTAATATCAAAGTTCAAATGTTTTTGTTTTTATAATTTACTTTAAAGAATATTTACAATCCATTCCAAAGTTCAAAGGTCGTAAATTATCCTAGCTGGGAATTATTCCCAGCCGGTGTTAGGGATTTGTCCAGATGTAAAGTCGTGTACTCGAGTTCAGGCAAGCGATGGCAGTCAAACGAGGGACAACATGTGTTTTTGCTTTCGGAGCTCCTGCCGCCTAAGGAACGAACGGGGACCGTCCCAGACGACTGCTGTGTATCACTTTACATGGATCGCCACAGACATCTGTTTATAAAGTGAAATAAATCCACAGCAGTTTTATGTGTTTGTTGGGATTCATTTAAATCATGATTAATAGGAGCTTTAGGAGCACGCAGCCCAGCGGTTGTGGTGTGGCCTGTTCAGGTCAGTACAGAAAAGGTATTGTCGAGTTTTGGATTACCTTCATGCACAAACATTATTCTATTACAGGACATGTTCTGACAGTTTCAACAACATACATTGTAGAAAATGGCTTCCACCCCCCACTCTCATTGGCTTATGAGATCGGGCTGTTTTTCAACCAAATTTATGTTTAACATCACGGTCAGGGTTTGGGTCGGGGGGGTTTGTTGTTTTCTTCATGTCTTTTCGTTTTGGTTTCATATTAATATTTTTGGTTTAGTTTAGTTTTCGCATGTGTTCCTTGTTCCTTGTGTGTTCATGTCATGTGACTTCTTGGCTTATGTGTGTGATGATGTAATGGATTTATTTAGTCAATTGTTTTTGAATGTCTTTTTATGTCGTTCACTGTTAGAATAAATACATTCCTGACTGACTATATATTACAGCTTTGGATTGACTAGGGGCCTGACGATTCATAAATATTACGATACATTGGCCATGATACGGTCTATGACAATATCTGTTATATTAATACAATGCATATTAGAAACTACCAATAAATACAACAAATACAAAGGTGGGGGTGCATATCTTTACGCTGCTTCTAAGACAATATGGGCCATATGTGTCAGCAACAATGACAGAAATGGAGGAAAGCCTTTTCACATAAACATTCATCTTTATTTATTGATTTATTTTAGGGGTTGAATTCTTCCGCTTTTAACATTTTTTTTCTTTCTTTTTTATCTAGTTTTGGTTTGTTTCCTCCAATTAAGAAACATTTTTTGAAAAACATTTCCAGTACATTAACTAAACTAAAGGTCAACGTGGCATTTAGGTAAAAACAAACAAAAAACAAAAAACATAAATCTAGAAAGAAAATCTGTGCTTGGTTTCCCCACATTTCCCAGTTTAACATAGACAAGAGAGAGAAAAAAGGTCAAAAAAATTTGTCCAGATTCGAAAGCTAAGATCCAAAAGACAGGAGGACGAGAGTATAAGAATAAGACAGAGTAAACACATAGTTCTGCAGCCCTCCCTAAATTCCCTCTCAGCTATTCTGTTTTTCGCATCACAAACACTAATGCACGTAGTCCAACGTCCAATACCGAGTCCAACAGGCCAGCATGCCGAGCACAAGTCCAAACTCCGCCAGCTGTCTCCCCTGTCTCCTGTTTACCAGCGATCTCTCGTGTCATGCCACGACAGCCTGTGTTTGTCATCGGAAAGCTACACCTCTCATCCGAGACCTCTGCAGACCCGGAAACAGGGCCAAACAGCTTTACCCCAACAGCAAGAGGGCTGGTTGGGATCATGGAGCTGGCTGTTGTCTGATGCCAGAGGATGACATTTATCATTTCCCAGTACTGGGCATGTTAAGAGATTTCAGGTCATGGCTGAAGAACGAGATGTGTAGGAATCAGGAGAGCTGGGCATTGTGTGTAATACGCTACAAAATTGTTTTGTTACTATTCTCCAGTCTAGTGGTGATGTGATCATAATGAGGAGTTCTGGGCCAACCTGGTTCCAGTGGAAGAAATGGATTCTGATCCAACAATGAAAAGCACAGAAGCTTAGCAAATTATAAGCGTGAACTCATCCATGTTGCGATTCTGTGTGGAGTTATGGTCAAACCAAAAAACGCTACACACTTCCTGTCTAGAACAGGGTTGAAATTTATGTTAAGTTATGCAGAAATGCCGAGCTCCTTTACTCGAGTTGACATTTTACATTGGTGCAATTCCAACAAGATCCAGTCCGAGCGCTGCCAAAAGGATTTGACACCAAACACACTTCATCAATGTATTATAAGAAAGATGATTCAAAATGGACACCACATGAGGAATTTTTCTATATTTAAACGACCAGATTTTGGTTTTATTTGGCATAAACAAAAGTGTTGTGAAGCTTCAAAGCTTTCATTTAACCTTCAGATGTTTAATAAATATTACAAATTTGTAAAATTTTTATTAAAGGAGGAACTGGGTGGTGCAGTGGCGTGATGGGTAGCACAGGGGTCTTTCTGCATATTGTCCCCATTTTTGCATTGGTTTTCTCCCGATATTATGATTTCCTCCACTGGTCCCAATAACATGCACATTCAGGTTGACTGGTGATATGAAATTGCCCATAGGAGTGAGTGTGTGTGTGTTTGTGGTTGTTCGTCTATGTTTGGCCCTGGGATGGACTGGCTAGTTGTCCAGCGTGTACTCCGGCCTTTCACCCTATATACGCTGGGATAAACTCTAGCTGACTAGCGTGACCATGGACTAATAAATAAGTTAGAAGATCAGTGAATGAATAATCACATTCATCCATCCTTCCAACCATCCATAGATTATTCGCAAAAGTGTCCGTTTTTAGGCAATTGTTCATATAGCAGTCTATCTGAAAATCCATTGATCGAAATTTATTTCCTTCCTTAAGTTTTTTTAAGCGCAAAGAACCACCATGAAAAGTATTTATCTCGACGTTTAAAAAGAGATTCAGACAATGAAGAATGAGACTGGCAAGCACAGGTGAAAGCAAAAGATTTCAATAACCTTGAAAAGAAAACTAGTAAGAGAAGTTTCCTAAAAACCCATGAACAACTTCCAGGACACTATCCATAATCTGGTCACCCAGAACCTGGAAGCACCAACATCTATCTATACAAGTTGAGCGGCATCTACACAACATGTGTTTGTTTTCTTTGTTATTCCAAACACTGAAACCAGCCCAAGTGGTGGTCCAGCATTTGGAGGCAATAAGGCAGTTTTACCCATGATGATCTTGGCTTCAAGATGGCCATCCGGAAAAGACCAAGCTGTTTTTCTGCAACAAGTGTATCCTACTGAGTGTGTATGCCTACTGTATGTCTGGTCAAAGGAGAGTTGACCCCCTTGTCTAGGCCTGGTTTTACCCAAGGTTCTCACCAATAGAGTTTTGGTTTTATGCCGCTGTTGACTCTGGCTTGCTTAGTTGGGGACTGATTCATTAATTCATTCATTCATTCATTCATTCATTCATTCATTCATTCATTCATTCATTCATCATCTAACCTGTATATTCCCTAATACGGGGTCACGGAGGTCTGCTGGAGACTATCCCAGTGCACATGTGATAAGAGAAAAGCATACACAATTTAGAATCACCAATCAGCCTAACATACAGGTTTTTGGAATGTGGGAGGAAACTAGAGTACCCAGAGAAAACCCACACAAGCCATGCAAATTCAGCTCAGAAAGAGCTCTTGCTTAGAAATCGAACCCAGGACCTTCTTGTTGTGAGGCGACCGTGCTAACCACTACAGCACAGCACAGCACCGAGTGTTTAAGTAAATATTTATTATTGTTTTCATATGATGTCATTCTGTAAAGCAAAATAAAAGGCCGCAATACAAATAAAGGTGACTGAACTTGACACTAGTGAATGACTTTGCCAAGAGTGAGAATGACACTAGAACCCTGCGGAGAAATGGACCATCAGGTTGCCGACCAAGAAAGACACAATCCAAAGTTTACCAAGGAAAACCAGCCGGGAAGTAACGCATACTGGAATCCTCTTTTGGTGGGTTGAGAGAAAAGGCCATGGAAATGTTGTGTATGTGAGGAAAGAGAAAGGAGAGACGTTCAATACTTTGAAAAAAGGAAGAAAAAAGAGGATGACTATGAAAAGATTTCAACCTCGGACAGATGGTCTGTTTCCCTTGGTCTGGGTTGACGTTTTGTCTTCCAGCATGGAACGACCCAAAACATATCTCACATCTGTTAAAGAACTTCGTCCAAATAAGCAAAGTGAAGCCCAGACTTGAAACCAATAAAAAAATCTGTAGTTCATATTAAAGACCAGAGTGTATGCCAGAAAACTAACCAGCATTGGAGAGATTTGCTAAACAGGAATAAGTAACCACTCCTGCAGACTTTTTTTTACAAACATGATTATAATTTTGGTTTTATTTGTGTTACGAACACTTCAATCATTCATCTTCTAACCTGCTTATCCCCTAACTCTAGGTCATAGGGGTTTATTCCAGCCCACATAGGGTAAGAGGCAGGGGTACAGGTCACCAGTTCATCACAGAGCCACACATAGACAACCATAACCACACACACACACACACACACACACACACACCCACACACACACACACACACACAAACTTCTAGGGGCAATTTTAGAGTCACTAATCAACCTAATGTACAAGTTTTTGGACTGTGGGAGGAAACCGGAGTACCCCTAGAAAATAAACGTGCAAACACTCTTTAGCTGAGAATCGAACCGCGACCTTCTTGCTGTGAGGCAACCATGCTAACCACTATGCCACAGTCCCATCCCCTACAAACAATTGAAGCTTCCTAAAAAAAACCGTACACTATATGGAATCATTTTCTTCCAGATCGATTCCCACTTTTGCTATTGAATGAATCTTCCAGTCCAATGTTGTGCTTGAATGTGAGAAATCTCTTCATTCAGCTTAAACAGTATTAGTGAGATCATTGCAGTTCAAACCCCAAAGGGGTTCATTGGTGGTAAGATCAGGACTTTGTGTCCTTTTTCACTGTAATAATAACCCAGTATATGATAATGGAGGTCTGGGGTTATTGTCATGCTGGAACAGTGTCGGAGTCTCTTAGTTCCTGTGTTGGAATAATGCTACAACCTACAAAAACATTCTAGACCAACTGTGGGTTTTGTAGCAACAGTTTGGAGAGAAAACACATACGGATCTGATGGTCAGGTGACCACAAACCTTTGACAATTCAGGGTACATTGAATAAAAATTCTCTCAGTTAAGCAGCCCTATTAAAAAAATATTAAAAAAAAAATATAA
>JAOTRA010000029.1:1388225-1404152 GCA_026260255.1 Pseudolaguvia tuberculata | reverse complement strand
ACACACACACACACACACACACACACACACACACACACACACACACACACACACACACACACACACACAAAGATAAAGCATGTCTAGTACAGGAGATCAGTCCTGGGTGTATTTGCTAGTCCTCTGGGACATGTCTGTGCTTACTACCAGTATTGATTATTGACTATATATTAACAGCGATCCCGCCCATGCTGACAGATGAACTCCGATCCGACGGGTCAGAGAAGGACGATAGGTAACTCACTGAACCCGACATACTGTAGCAGTCTGTATGCTCAGTATTTTTCCATTTACAGACAGTGTTTAATAAAGAGCGATGGTACAATGGAGTAAAACTATTTTCTCTATTTTTAGACTATTAAAAATTCGTATATAATCAGAAAAACACGGATTTTTAAGCCTTAAAAACAAACAGACACAATTAAAAGTGGATCAAGAAATAAGCAAAACAATAAATAAATAAATTCTGATAATGGGCGGCAGGTGGTGTAGTGGTTAGCAAGGTCGCCTCACAAAAAGAAGGTCCCGGGTTCGATTACCGGGCCGGGATCTTTCCATGCGGAGTTTGCAAGTTCTCCCCGCGCATGCGTGGGTTTCCTATGGTACTCCAGTTTCCTCCCACAGTCCAAAAACATGGTGATTAGATGGATTGGTGATTGTAAATTGTCCATATGAGTGAATGTGTGTGTGAATGATTGTTTGTCTATGTGTTGCCCTGAGATGGACTGGCGACCCGTCCAGGGTGTACCCCCACCTCTCGCCCAGTGTGTGCTGGGATAGGCGCCAGCAGACCCCCATGACCCTGAATTAGGGAATAACCATTTAAGAAGATGAATGACTGAATAATATATTAATTCATTCATCTTACCCACTTATTCCCTAATTTGGGGTCATAGGTGCACATGGGACGAAAGGACACAGCGCACATGGGGCGAGAGGCAGGTCGCCTCGTCCATCTCAGGGCAACACACAGACAAAACCATTCACACACACATTCACTCCTATGAACAATTTAGAATCACCAATCCACCTATCCTGCATGTTTTTGGACTGTAGGAAGAATCAATAGACTTAATTTAAATGTTTTTTACCTGGAGGAAACCGGTGTACCCGGAGAAAACCCACGCAAGCGCGGGGAGAACATGCAAACACACAGAAAAGATTCCCATCCCGGGATATGAACCCGGGACCTTCTTGTTGTGAGGCGGCCGTGTTATCCATTACACCCACCGCCCCTAAATAATATATATTATATCTTAATAATAATAATAATAATAATAATAATAATAATAATATTATTAGCAATAATACTAAAATCAGTATTAATAACTATGACAAAAAAACACAAACTAATAAATATATTACAATTTCAGTTTTATATTTTTTTTAATCATTCATTGATCTTCTTACTCAATTAATCCCTAATTCAGGGTCATGGGGGTCTGCTGGAGCCTATCCCAGCGCACATAGAGCGAGAGGCTGGGGTACACCCTAGACATGTCACCAGTCCATCACAGGGCCGCACATAGACGAACAACCACTCACACATTCACTCTTATGGATAATTTAGAATCACCGATCAACCTAATGTACATATTTTTGGATGGTGGGAGGAAACCGGAGTACCCAGATGAAACCCTCGCAAATGCGGGGAGAACATACAAACCTGGGACCATCTTGTTTTGAGGCGACTACTCTAACCACTATGTCACCACACCACCTTATTTTTTTAATTTATTGCTTTATTATATTTTCTGCTTTTTTAATTAATTTTATTTTATTCAATTGTTTTTATTTTATTGTGTTATTATATCTTATGGGGGTTTTTTTTTTCATTCATTCGTTCTTTCATTCATCTTCTTACCTGCCTATTCCCGAACTCGGGGTCACGGGGGTCCAACGCGCCCATCCCCGCACACATAGGGCGAGAGGCGGGGGCACACCCTGGACGGGTCGCCAGTCCTCTCAGGTTATGTTTTTTTTTTATTTATTTGATTTTATCTTAATCTATTCTATTTTTTTATTTTATGCTTTTTTCATTTATTATCTATTAATATTTTAATATTATTTTCCTAGAAAAAACAGGGTTTGTGATTTTCTTAAAACGTCAGGTTGGGAAGTGTCATTCTTTTCAATTGGGAACAAGTACCCAAGAAACCTTAATCTATGTACACATGACCTTCTGTTTGCTGGTTCGGCAGAAACCCTAAATTAAAATATTTTACCCCGTAATAGAGTGCAGGTTCGTTTTAAAGAAGGGGTGCCAATAAATAAATTATAATATATACTCCTGAATTAGCATATACTTCCAGATTATTAATTAGAAATGGGATCATTTTGACATTTTATTAATTATCTTCTAACCCGATTATTCCCTAATTCAGGATCACAGGGATTTGATGGTGCCGAATCCAACTGGGCAAAAGGTAGGGGTTCAGGTCAACAGTCCACTGACCAGACATAGATGAATACACTACACTACACTACACTACACTACACACACACACACACACACACACACACATTCTTATGGGCAAGTTAGAATCACCAATCAAACTAATGTACATGTTTTTGAATTGTGAGAGGAAACAGAGAAACCAGGAGAAAACTCACACAAGAACAGTGATAACATGCAAACTCAGCACAGAAAGACTTCTTGCCCGGGAACCGAACTCAGAACCATCTTGCTGTAAGGCGACCATGCTAACCACTAGACTAATGCGCCACCCTTATTCTAAAACTATGAAACAAATTATTACATAAACCCTGTTTCTACCCCTGTTTAGAAACAAAGCTTAACGTCACCCCCGTCCACTTTCACATCAGAATGCTACGTCTCTACTCGCCGGGACGAGAAATAAATGTGGCAACCGGCAAAGAGAATAAAATATCACTGTCATTACGCGAGCACCTTCAGCAATATCCATATTTCCGAAAGGACCATGAATAATAAAAGCTCTGAGTCTGAATTTTAAACCCCCTGTACATAAGTCATAGTGGACGGTTGATCCCCCACAAACATATAGAAACCTTGCGACAGACAAATCAAGTTAAGTCAACAGAAGGGATCAATGCGAGTGCCAGAGGCCCCGGGGTCGCCCTAGATTACACCGCAAACTTCATATTCACTCATTGATTTGCTTTTGCGAATAGTATATCACTAAACTCCAAAGGGATCCAAGACAGAAGCGGGGGCCAGGGTCAAGCATAGCATGGTACTCACACCCTCACGCGTTAGCCGAATATTGATGGCCGAGCAGAAAGAAATGACTAAATATCCAGATCAATAACTAGTTACCCGCACGACAGCCTTCCGAGATGGAGATATATAAATATACATCTTTATGGCTACGGGAGCATTCATAATGAGAGGATTGAATGAGTGTTTCCCCTTAAGGTAAAGCGTTTGATTAGCGACAGAGCAGAGGTTAGCGCTGATACAGGAAGAGGGGATGGGGTGGGGTTGGGTTGGGAGGGACAATGGCTAACACTTTCTAGACTAGCGGGAAGTAGATGGAGTTCATTTGCCATGAATGAGAAAGCGGAACACAGAGATCTGTAAGTTTGTGTGTGTGTGTGTGTGTGTGTGTGTGTATATGTGTGTGTAGGTAGGTTAATATTCATGCAACACAATTAAACTAGTTCCACAAGCCTGTCTTCAGATTCCTCTGTCCCATACAGGTTAGGAAATAGCACACGCACGCACACACACGCACACGCACGCGCGCACACACACTTTTTTTCCAGTCGTTTTCCATTCCTTACATTTTTTTTTTGCTTACTGGAGCACACAAAGGGTGAAAGGCAGGGGTACACACTGGGTAGGTCGCCAGTCCATTGTAGGGCTGCACATTGATGAATAATCCCACACTCACTCGCTCTTACAGGCAATTTAGAATTATCGATCAACCTAAATTGAGTAAGACGTAGTGGTTAGCACGGTCGCCTAACATCAAGAAGGCCCTCGGTTCGATTCCCGGGCCAGGGATAGTTCTGTGTGGAGTTTGCATGTTTTCTCTGTACTCTCCAGGTACTCTGGTTTCCTCCCACAGTCTGAAAACATGTACATTAGGTTGATTGGTGATTCTAAATTGCCCATGTGAGTGTGTTTGATTGTTGATCTATGTATGGCCCTGCGATGGACTGGTGCCCTGTTCAGGGTCCTGCCTTTCGCTCCATGTGCACTGGGATAGGCTCCAGCAGACACCGAGCCACGGACTTTGGGAACAAGCTGAATAAAAGATGAGCAAATGAATATTTTTTGCAAGTGATCTTTCTGTGTAGAGTTTGCATATTCTCCCTGTGCTTGCTTGGGTTTTCTCCGAGTACTCCGGTTTTCTTCCACAGTCCAAAAACATGTACATTACTTTAATTGGTGGGTTAATTGCATGATGGGTATCTTGCGACAAAACACAAACACACAAAAAACATGTCACAATATGAGCAGTGAAATCCTGTACTGACCATCCAACAGATCCTAAAGTGGACAGCTTATTTATTTATTTATTAATTTATTTATTTATTTATTTATTTAAACCTTAGCGACTGCTCGACTATTAGAAAATCAGCATAGCTTAATTGCACTTGTCAGAAAAGCCAAACAAAGACCTTGTAAGCAGTCCACTGCGCCCGTCCTTATTTACAGCACAAGGTCGTTAGTGGAGACAGCAGCTCCCTCATTACTTGGACTGGAACAGCGAGCGGCCGTAAAGAGGCAGGGGACCAGATAATGCCTTGCTCCTTAATTAAACCAACTCTACTGCTTTTCCTTAATCACTGTGTACTATTAGCCTTCTGAGACTTGCTGCTCCCTGCAAATAAAAGCCAAAGCGGCGACGGGTTTAAATCAGGAGTTTCGCATCATGCTTTATTGAGCTTTTACTTCATTCTCAATCGTTTCATTTATTTCCCATTAATTTAGGGTTTATCTGTTTCTCATGCTTAATTTGTAAGATAGTTTTAGAATATCTGGCAACATTGTTTTTCAAAATCAACCAAATTGATATTTACGAAACTTGGCAACACCCTCATTCTTACCAATTCCCACTGGAAAACACTTGTTTCAGGGGCCCCACTGGTAGCCACCGTGGCCTAATGGTACCAAGAATTGAACACCTTCAGTTTCATAGACGGAGACCCCGTGAGTCTTTGCCCACGGCAATGTTGCCAGGATTGACGTGTCATTCTAGCACCAGGTTATGTGTACGTGTGTGTGTGTGTGTGTGTGTGTGTGTGTGTGTTAGTGGTATGATGGCTTGATCAATACTTTGCTGCTGTTGCCATAAAGAATGCAGCAGGAAGTTTCCCCTCCAACCTGCGGTAATAAAGCAAGAGTGTGGAGCCGCTACTTCATTTGCTGCCTCCATTAGCGTAATGGTATCATTATCAGCCGGGGCAGTATTTTATTTTTCCTAACCCCACTCCGCCACCCTGTTTCCTTTCTCACCCTTTATGGACAGGTGCCTGATGAAACTTGATCTTTTCTCCCCTCTCCTTTTTGTCATTCACTCATTTTCTGACATCGGAAACATGGTGTGGCGGTTGCGGTGCAATGCGGCCTGGCGTGTCTCGTACCTAGCCGGGTTTTTATGTATTCCAGAGGGCGCTTTACACCAACAGCATGCACTATTTCTCCATTATGGTGTCATTAATAGAGGCAGGCCACGTGTCAGGTAATGTAGAGAGAGAACAGAGGAGAAAGCTGCTGATTAGGCCGAAAGTGACACGGCGGCGTGCTAAAACATGGGCTCCAACACGACATCGTCTGGACGCGAGGGCCCGTAAATCGTTAGCTTTACACTAATTTACAGGGAGCCATTTTAGCAGGGAGGGGAATCGATTAACCAAGACGGGATGTGTGGTCACATAATCAGCCTGTAGCCGGAGCCAGTTGTTAATTTAACAGAATTGCCAAGGGAAACACAAAACATTTTAATGAGTGTTTAGGAATTAAATAGCCTAAACAGCTTGCTCCGGCAAACACACCAGACCTGAAAGCCAATGAGCCAAAGCCACTTCGACTGATAGATGAAGAGGGGGATTAAATAGTTAAAGTCAAAGACAGAGGGAGAAAAACTTTGCAACATCTGGCAACCCTCTGCTGTCATTACTTATAGTCCAGTCAAGTGGAAAATATTATTATTTCTCAACCTTGATTTTCTATGATAAGAAGGTATAAACAAAAACTTTGTAATATCTGGCAACCCTTTACTGTCATTTTCTCAATCATATTTTTCTTCACCTTTATAAATAAAAAAAGGAAACGTAATATATGGCAACCCTCTGCTGTCACTGGTTATACCCCGGTAAGGTAAAAATCTTTTTCTTAGGCTCAAAATAGCTTTGAAATATCTGGCAACATTTCTCTTCTTGAAATTCATTGATGAATGTAGGGGGATCAAATATAAGAAAAGAAAGTTAAAATTTGCAACATCTAGCAATTCTGTCACCACTTATAGTCCAGTCAAGTAAAAAAAAAAACAGTATTTTTTTATACTTTATGAAAAGAAGAAAAGCGTAGTAATATCTGGCAACCCTTCGCTGTCGTTCGCTATAGTCCAGCCAGGTTTAACAAAAAAACACACATTTCTTCTCCTCCTTTATGAAAAAACATTTTTCTCGCAATATCTGGCAACATTTTACATTTTGAAATTCACAAAAAATGGTGATTTGTGGAAAGTGGTGTCTTAGTGGTTTAGATGTTCGACTTATACCAGAAAGATTGGGGTTCGACTCCCACCTCCACCAAGCAACCACTGTGATTCATTGAGCAAGGTCCTTAACCCCCAATTGCTCCATTGTACAAAAGAGATCAAATGTAAGTCTTCTGGATAAGAGGGTCTGCCAAATGCTGTGAATGTAAATGATATCTGGCAACCCTCTGTGATTACTTACAAGTCTGTCCAGTCTTCTTTTAGCCTTATTTTGATTTCAAGGTACACGTTATCCTGTGGATAAAATGATAGAAAGTGGTAGAAAGCGGGAATTCCGACACCAGCCACATGTTACCATGTTTGGCACGTGTTTGTGACAGATGTGCGGAGGAAAATCTGTCGGTACGTGTAACTGCATGGCCGTTAATCAGTATTTATAGTAATGTACTTTAATTGAGCCTCCACAGGCCACCAGCTTTGTTGACGTGGAAACCGGTAGCTTTGCCCTGTGTTTTTAGACGGAATGCATTTCTCCAGCTAAAGGGCCGAGTCACGCTTCATAAGTGATGATGTCATGCTTTAATAGTCTATTAACCAACAACATGGTGTTTTTATGGTAGAGGATGATTATTAGAACAGGCTTTTCATCAGGCATGTGTGCCACATCTGGATAGGAAATCCCTGGCTACGCTGAACCCAGAGGTTTTGGGGTGGTTTTTTTTAGGCTTCAAAAGCAAATCGTTCACAGTCTTTTTCTGAGACATGCAAAAGGACACGTCGGGTTACGTCCAATCGACTGAGCAATAGCAGCAAAGCAAGTCCACGTTTAAGACTCCAGCCTGCGTCCACACGTACTACTTATTAAGATGAAGTAAAGCATTCTTGCATTTTAACAAGGCGCTCGGGTTTGAGTCCTCTGCGGTTCAGACACAGAGACATGAAGTTTAGCCTTTCTCACATCTTTTGTTCTTCAGAAAGAGAGAGAGAGAGAGAGAGAGAGAGAGAGAAAAAAATTCCTTCCTAGTTCATCATTTCATGACAGTATCACCCAATCAATAATCAGACATAGTTAAATTGTCTGTCTGTCTGTCTGTCTTGTCTGTCAGCATGTCTGTCTGCCTGTCTGTCTGTCTCTCTCTGAATCTTTAATTTTTCACTGCATGTTTATCTGCCTGTCTGTCAATTCCTGCTGTCAATATCTTTCCAACTCCCTGTCAGTCGCCCTGTGTTACGCCTTGTCCGACTCCCTGTCCGACACCCTTTCCATCTCCTTGTACAACGCCATGTCCGACATCCTTTCCGATGCCCTGTCTGACCCCCTGCATAACGCCCCTGTCCAATGCGAACACCTTTTTCAATGCCCTTTCAATCTCCCTTTCCAACACCCTGCCCGATGCCCTTTCCGACGCCCAGTCCATCTCTTTCTGATGCCCTGTCCAAAGCCATGTACTCCACCCTGTCTGATGCCCTGTCCGACTTCCTGTCTTACATCCTTTTCGATGCCCTTTCCTTCTCAATACCATGTCCGATGCCCTGTCTATTTCGCTGTCTTATGCCCTGTCCAACACCCTCTCCGATGCCCTTTCTCTCACTGTCTTTCTGAGGCCTTGTCAAATGCCCTGTCCAATGCCAACCTGTCTAATACAGTGCGTTATGCCCTGTCCAACACCCTCTCCGATACCCTTTCTCTCTCGCGGTATGATGCCCTGTTTTGAGGTCCTTTCAGACACCCTATCAGAAACTCCTTGGACGACGCTGATCGCACTTTTTCATCTGTCTGTCTGTCTGTCCATCTATCTGTCTGCTTATCAGTCTGTAGGTCTATCAGCCTATCTGTCTGTCTATGCATGCAAGTGATACGGTGAAAAGTTTCTCCCTTCCACTTTAAAGATTTGTAGTTAACATCATTCGAAGTTACATCATCATAAACAAAACCCTTGCGTGTCCACCATCCAGCGCATCCGTAAAATAACCCTCTGTACTCCAGCTGTGACAACTTCACACCCTTTTAATGAATGCGGTGTTGAAATAAAAACCAGCATTAAAACAATAGTATGACCTCAAGGAGCAGAGCAACAAATGTCACACGTTTTTCTCAGCGCTGACAGCCAAACTTTCGGAAAGCCTGCAAATTAGATCAGTGTGATGGAATGACCTCATTAAACTGAAAAACAGACCGCCAGAATACATAATTACGGAACAAATTTACTAAACCAAATTTACGTTCCTTTAAAGCTGTTTCATATTCGATGACAAAACGGAGCTCAGTGAGTCTTTAATACAGACTCTTAGCAACCATAAAAAGGGTGGGCAAGCAGGGGTACCAGGTGGGCAGTTTTGGAGTGAGTGGGGAGATATATAGAATATATACAATTGAACTAAATGATGGAATATTGAAAATATTGTTGTACTAATATTCTTGCTTGGGTTTGGTTAAGAAGACATATATTAAGTCGATAGAAGCATAAATAATGTTTTTTAAATGTTAAACAAAGGTTTATTTACAACTTTCAGAATGGCTAATAACTGGACAAACAAACACACCGCCGAGTAACTGGGTAAACAAAGTTAGGTAGATATGTCGATAGATAAGTAGGTAATGTAGGTGAGATGGATGGGTGGTGGGTAGGTAAATAGATAGATAAATGGATAGATAGATGAACCCATGGACTGGTCCAATCTTTCAGAATAAAAGGTAGTTCTACATTATATAGGACAAGGTAGTTCTATATAAATCCAATAGAAAAGCTGGGGCAGAGGCTGAAGTTTGGAGTTACCAACTGTCAGCCTCGAAACCTTAATTACTTGAAGAGTATCAATGACCAACTACAAGAAACATCTGACCTCTGTGATTACCGACTAGGACTCAACTACCACATAATAATAATAACGATCAGGAGACCAGGAAGATATGGATTTAAGCCTCACCATCGCCAAAGGAAAAATGAGGAACACCTGGACTCAAACTCCACTACCGTCAAGGAAAACCATAAACACCTAGACTCGAGCTCCATCACTGCCAAGTCTGTCACTGTCAGGCCCCTGACCAGACCCTTACTGGGTATGGGGTATGGTTTCACAACTGACACTGCAGTGTAGATGTAGAAACATGTATGTAATCAAATTGGAATTTTCCATCTTAGAAGGTTGGTGGTCAAGGCATAGCATCAGCTAAGATAGAAAGAGGGACCTGACAGTGGTGGACTTTGCAGAGGTTTAACTTGAACCCAGGTCTTCCTGCTCATTCTGGCAACAACTTAATCATTTGAGCCACCAGGTCCCCTTAATAAAGAGTCAAATATTCATTCATTCATTCATTTTTTTTCTAACCCGCTTATTCCCTAACTCAGGGTCACGGGGTCGATCCCAGTGGACATAGCGTACACCCTGGACCTCTCAACCTCATCTACATGTTTTTGGACTGTTTGAGGAAACCGAATAAACCGGAGAAAATCCCGGGGAGAGCATGCAAGCTCCGTGCAGTAAGACCCCGACCCGGAAATCCTTCTTGTTGTGAGGCAAATAAGTTAACCACCACGCCCCACACCGCACGGGTCAAATATTAATTTCACTTAATACCATTATAGTCAGTGGGAAAACGTACAAAATCAGCAGTTGATCCATTTTCTCCCAAAATAACAGGTTGAACCTGAACACAGACCCCATGATTTTATGAAAGTATTTTTATTCAATTACTACTTCCTGTATAATAATCAATTAAAAGTGTTTAAGAATCACAGGATAGAGTGAAAATTAAAAAAAGGCAGCAGGAAAAGGTTGACTATATTTAAATCCCATGTAAAGTTTCCATCCTTTATTCTGGGATGGAGGGGGGGGGGGGTTAAAGTGTTAAGTTCTTCTTATTGGCTATAATATAAATAATACTGGGCAGGGGGTTGGAGTCATAGTTAATACGGTAACACCCAGAAGATCCGGGTTTGATTCCCAGGACGGGTTATTCTGTGCAGAAAATATTCTATCCGTGCTTGTGTGAGCTTTCTCCGGGTGTTTCGGTTTCCTTCCACAGTCCAACAAACATGTAGGTTGATTGGCAATTTTAAATTGCTCATAAAAGTAAGTGTGTGAGGTTGTCCATCTATGTGTGGCCCTGCAATGGACTGCTGACCTGTCCGGGGTGTACCCCTGCCTTTTGCCCTATGTGCTTTGGAATATGCTCCAGCAGACCCCAAAGTGACCCCGAATTAGGTAATAAGCAGGTTAGAAGATGAATGAATGAATGAATAAATAATAATGATTATAATGTGTGCAGGTGTATGTGAGGGATCTTGTCTTTCTTTGATCAATAACAGGTGATAATATAAAACAGAAAAAAATGATCTGACTCTAAATCTGAGCTCGGATAAGAGACGAGTGAATATAAATGAAAGCGCCCATGTCTGGATAAGCGGGATAACAGTTTTATCTCCTGTTTTCATTCATTGTCACGCTTCTTTCTCCTCCATCAACATCCTACAGAAAACATCCCTGCATCTGGTTGCCAAACTCTATTTCTCAAAAGAACCAGGATCCAGGACAGGATCCAGAAAACACTGACACCTGGTGTGGAAATTTTTTTTCTTGCAGTCAGAGGGCTATAAAACAGGAAGATCTTATTATGAGAATTAATAATAAAAAGGATGGAACATGGAAAACGCCAGCAAATCTCCTGACACATAGAAACAGGGCTTGCAACTGCAGCATGGACACACATACACATACACACACACACACACACACACACACACACACACACACACACAACGCACAACAGTCTGCAAGTGTGTGTGTTGTCTGATTAACTGAGAGAAAAGTACAAGCGATACCTTTCTCCTCTTTTCCCTCTCACTGTCATCCGATCTCTTCATGTTCCTGGAGAACTGTTTACACTCTGCCTCGAGTTCACCACGCGTCAGCTCGGGACTTGTGGTTCGGACCCACTTCCGCAAACGTATTAAATTTATTCACTCGTACATTTTAACTATATCATTTTGGCTTATATTTTTATTTATTGTATATGTAACCGATTATAACACTTTATATTACGGGTCAATTTCCATATACGTCATAAATATTTAGTTCGCTTTCTTTGCTATACTACATATCCCAGATTTCTTGCGGCTTAAACGTCACGCGACGATTTTAAACCGGAAGTCGGAAGTGTCGCACGTTCAAACGTTTGCAACGTGTAATCATTAGTAAACATTCACAGTGTTAAACGCAACAATGTTTTAATAACATGTTTTTATATTATTATTTTTTTTCATTTTTATCCAAACCTTTTTAATTTTATCATTAATATTTAAGTAATAAAAATATAAATTAAAGCTTGTATTCGTTTAGCGTGAGGTTTCTCTCTCTCCCTCTCTCTTTCTGACACAGTCTCTCTCTTGTGTCTCCCTGTCTCATTCACAGTCTCTCTCAGTGTCACTCTGTCTCGTTCACAGTCTCTCTGTGTCTCTTTGTCTGATTCATAGTGTCTCTCTGTTTTGGTCACAGTTTCTCTCTGTCTCTCTGTTTCGTTCACGGTCTCTCAACGTCTTTCTGCCGCGTTCACAGTCTCTTTCAGTGTCTCTCTTTTACAGTCTGTCTTAGTCTCTCTCTGTCTTTTTATTAGCTTCTCTTTTTTGGCCTCTCTCTACCTGTTTACAAACACAAATCAACCTAATCTACATGTTTTTGAGGAAACCGGAAAAGCCAGGAAAGTGCAGGGAAAACATGAAATCTTCTAACAGAAAGAGCCTTTGGGCGGTTATTGAGCCCAAGACCTTCTTTCTGTGATGTGACCGTGCTAAACTCTACACCACCATGCCGTCCTATATTGTGTTCATATCTTATCATTATATGATCTCTAGGAAAGACTCTTTATTTGTAATGATAAGATTGGAGTGCATCTGTTATTTTCATTGGTGATCATATAATTCACAGGTTCCATTACATTAACTGTAAATTAATAAAGTACGGTCCCCATACTTTACCCCCATTGTCCATAGGAGTGAATGTGTGTGTGAATGGTTGTTTGTCTATGTGTTGCCCTGAGATGGACTGGCGATCTGTCCAGGGTGTAACCCCGCCTCTAACCCTATGTGTGCTGGGATAGGCGCCTGCAGACCCCTGTGACCTCAAATTAGGGAATAAGCAGGTAAAAACACAAACTTTATCATCATCAGAATTAGCATCAGAAAGAACTTTATTCACGCTTACAATGACGTTTGTTTTAGTGACTTAGGCTTCCAGAATAAAAGAAAAGTAAATAAAAGAGAATTAAATGTTATTGCACATTTTTTAGGTGAAAAATAAATAAAATATTATTGCCCAGAAAATATTGATTTAGGTAGTAACTGTGGTAGTGCATTTTTTATAAACATTGAGGGAAGCATTTAAGTGTTTATGGTTGTTATGGTTTATAGGTTGCTAGGGGGAAGAAACCTGCCAGACGGTAGAGCTTCAAAAAGGATACATGAGGGAACCAGAGTAATTTTCTGAACACTTATAGAAGGTCCACCTGTCTGCATGTGTTTGAATGCCCAAAGCCTGGCCAGTAACCCCATCCTAGGATTAAATCCCAGAAACTTGTTTTTCCAAGTGGTAGCCCAGTCATTAAGCTGTTTGATTGGTAATTGGATGATCTGAGATTGATTCCCAGCTCCACTAAATTGTCAAGGCTGTGCACCAGAGCAAGACTTTAATCCGCAATTGCTCAGTTGTAGAAGATAAATGTAAGTGGCTCTGGATAAAGGACGTCTACCAAATGAGGTAAAGGGTTTTGGGCTGCAGAGTGGAAGATCATGGGTTCAATTTGCAGCCTCCCCATGAGTAAGGCACTTAATCTGTAACTGCTCAGTTGTATAAAACAGGATGAAAGTTGCTCTGGACAGGGAGAACCCGAGCCTTAAGAGGGCCCTAAGCCCTCAGTGTTCCTAAAGAATACAATCATGCATTCATTTTCTAAGCCGTTATTTCCTAATTCGGTTTCACGTAGATCTGCTGAAGCCTATCACATCGCACATAGGGCGAGAGGCAGTGTTACGCCCCGGACAGATCTCTAGTTCATCACAGGATCACACATAGATGAACAACCACTCACACACACATTCACTTTACAGCCACAAATCAACCTAATGTAAATGTTTTTGGACTGTGGGAGAAAACCAGAGTACCCAGAGCAAACCCACGCAAGCGCAGGGAGAACATGCAATCTCCGCACAGAAAGACCACATTGGCCGAGAATTGAACCCGGAATCTTCTTATTATGATAGCCAATACTACACCTTAAATAATAACATTCATTCATTCATCTTTCCCGCTTATTCCCTAATTTGGGATCACCGGGGTCTGCTGTTGCCTATCCCAGCGCACATAAGGCGAGAGGCAGGGGGTACACCCTGGACAGGTTGCCAGTTCATCACACATTCACTCCTATGGACAATTTAGAATCACCAATCGACCTAATCTGCATGTTTTTGGATTGTGGGAGGAAACTGGAGTACCCGGAGGAAACACAAACGCGCGGGGAGAACATGCAAAAGAAAGATCCCCAGCACCGGGAATCGAATCCGGGACCTTCTTGTTGTGAGGCGACTGTGCTAAAAGTGTTTTGTATAAATAACATTGTCCATTAACATTAAACATTAGAAAAACGATTTGGCCACCGTGGTAGCATGTGGGAAGTGGTTGGACTGATACCAGAACATGTTGTAAATGTAAATGTAAATGTTAGCACAACTGCCTCACAGCAAGAAGGTACCAGGTTCGATTCCCAGGCTGGGGGTCTTTTTGTGCGGAATTCTCCCCACGCTTGCAGTTGATTGGCGATTCTGAATTGCTCATAAGAGTGAGTGTGTATATCTGCGTTTCATCTACAGTATATGTGGCCCTGCGATAGACTGGCGACCTGTCCAGGGTGTACTTCCACCTTTTGCCTTATGTGCTCTGGGAAATGCTCCAAATTAGGGAATATGCGGGTTAAAAGATGAATTAATAAAAAAAGATTCCTCATCTCATATACTCTTGGCGGCCCACTAGTGGCAAATTTCGCTGAATCCTTGGGAATAAGCTCCAGTGCCAGAAGTGTAATTGTTGTGAACCTGTTTGTCGCAGTGGCGTAGTGCTTAGCATGATCTTGGTGGAGTTTGAATGTTCTCCCTGTGCTTGCATGGGTTTCTCTGAGTACTCCGGTTTCCTCCCACAGTCCCAAAACATGTACATTAAGTTAATTGGTGAGTCTAAATTGCCCATAGAAGAGAATGTGAACGTATGTAGTTGTTTAACTATATGTGACCCTGCGATGGACTGGTGACCTGTCCAGGATGTACTCCTGCTTGGATAGGCTCCAGCAGACACCCGTGACACGGAATTATAGAATAAGCAGGTAAGAAGACGAATAAAACATATATTATATGTTACATGATCGTTAAACGTAAAAAAAAAAAAAAGCTACACTACGTAGACACGTCATTTCCCTTCAGCTTCGTCGGCCTTCAAATCAGAAGCAGGACTTTGCAGCTCGTATAAAATACAATCATTCGTTGGACACACCCCAGACCGGAATATTGCCAAGTCTCTTTCAACCGTGTGCAGATCGTAGCCAGAAACTTCACAGCCCAAATCACTACGAAACAAGTAGAGTAGCCCCCCAGCACTCCCCTCCTCTGCAACCCCCCCCCCCCTTCCCCCACATACTACACTTCAAACCGTGAAGGAATATGTGAGGATCCAACGACCGAAGAGGGAAAATATGGACAGCAGATACCTCATAATTTTCTTTGGGTGTTGAAAAGTACTTGAGCAGTTATTCGTTTCAGCTGAAGACAAAAGAGCATGTCTGCGAAAGACATAAGCGGTGGCCCCCTTCCGCGCTGAAGGTTTGAAAACACCTGTTTCCTATTACCATTACAGGCTTTGATCAGTGTCTTCATTAGACCTCTTTGTAATATCTTTTCTTTTATGGCACGCTTGACCAAGGCCAGGCGAGGTAGGGTGATTTAACACATGTGTTCCTTTCACCTGTCTTGTAAAAAGCTCAAAGCTCTCGTACGTTCAAAGATCTCGGTGTCTCTGGCATCCTATTGCAATAAACGGGAAGGTTCTTTTGATTCCTATTTATAACCTACATTTCCTCTTTTCTCCTTTTCGGCTTTGGAAGAAAGGATCTGCTGGAGATATACCTAATGCAAAGTAAATCCATATGCATAAAAGGACATGCTGTGTGTGTGTGTGTGTGTGTGTGTGTGTGTGTGTGTGTGTGTGTGTGTGTGTGTGTGTGTGTGTGTGTGTG
>JAOTRA010000029.1:1291205-1314839 GCA_026260255.1 Pseudolaguvia tuberculata | reverse complement strand
GCACTGACTGTGTGTGTGTGTGTGTGTGTGTGTGTGTGTGTGTGTGTGTGTGTGTGTGTGTGTGTGTGTGTGTGTGTAGCTCTTATCTGCATTGTGAGTGGGCTACAGAGCAGCAATTGGTAAAGGACAAGAGGATCCAACAGAAAATCAAGCGCTTTAAGATTAAACAGGCTCAAAGAGCGCATTTCTTTGCTGATGTAAGTGTGTGTAGTTTCTCTTTACTTGGGTTTCTGAATTAAAACAATTTCTGATTTTTTTTGGATTGAAAATAAAAGCTAAACAGTCGTGTTATTTTGACGCCATATGCACCATTGCAAGAACTCCCCAGTGTGGCGCTACAGCTTCAGACTATCATTATTACATAGACTCACAATGTCATAATACTTTTTTTGTGCAACGTAAGTTCTCTGATAAATAAATAATGTTGACATTTCCAGTAGCTAAACATATTGCCTTGTTTTGTTTATTAGTGACGATAAGCATAACTCTAGTAAGTCAAATTTATTAAATCAGATAAAGTAAAGTGCTGATTAGTGGTGCTAATGAAAGCTGATTAATCGATAATGTCAAATTAATTAAAAGGGTTTTTTCTGCAGCCCTACTGTTCACTGCATGTTTTGACCACAGACATTCAATTAATTTCTATAGTGTTTTAAGTTCAATACAGCACCACGATGTTGAAATTATATTGCATTATAAAAAGTCTGAAATTTGGAATTCAAGCATTTTCCTTGGCTTTATAGATAAATTAGCATAGAAATACTGATTTGAGAGAACGTGATTATCTTTGTTGCCTAACGATGAACACATTTTGGCAAAAGATGCAGGGAACAGTAAGATAATTTCAGATAGAGCTAGTGATTGTCTGCTGAGAATTTACATTTTCAGGGAGATAAACATGTGGATGGTGGTTATGTCAAATTAACTTTTGTGTCCATTTTTTTCAGATGGATGAGGACCCGTTTAATCCTGATTATGTAGAAGTGGACAGAGTGTTGGAGGTTTCGTACTGTGAGGACAAAGACACTGGAGAGGTAATGACTGTTTTTCTTTTTCACTGGCACACATTGTAGCTCTCGTTCAGAACTGGTTCGCTTATGTACTGGCAGGAGAGCTCATGAGCACATGTGACCAATGTCGCTCGCAATCCCATGCAGAAACTGGCACATCTGAACATTTGTTTTATTCCTTTTTTTTTAAGTCATTTTGTTGGTATTGTTGATAGTTTGATGGGCAGCTCTGTTAAATGGCCCTGACAATTGCCTGTATCTCCTCAGATGTTTCTTTTAATACCACCGGATGGTGAAGAGATTGTCTGTCTTTTGTTTTTCTAGCATTTTATTATAGTGGTTGCTCCGCCCACTGATGTGATGAGTAATAATCAAAATTTGGGGTTAGAGTTAGGAATTAAGGTGTCAATCTACTAGCAGTGGTTACTTGGTGATGGTGGAATTCAAGGCCACAGTCTTTTAGTTAGCGATCCAGCACGTTAACCACTGCGCTACCACCTCCCTTATTGATTTAAACGCTCATGGAATATACATGGTCTTTAAATAGTGTTCATTAACATGAAATATGAACGTTGATACAATGTAAACGTTCTATGTATTTGTTGTTCTTTTAATCCAAAAGCTATTTGATTGCTTGTTTGCAAAGTTGTTGTTTTTTTAAAAACTGCATATACCGTGTGTGTTGTAGCCAGTGGTGTATTACCTGGTGAAGTGGTGTTCATTGCCGTATGAAGACAGCACTTGGGAACTAAAGGAAGATGTGGATCAGAGTAAAATTGTAGAGTTTGAGCAGCTGCAGGCAGCAAGACCAGACTCCAGAAGAATAGTGAGTTTCTTTCATTCTCTTGCTGTTTTTTTTTATCTTTGACCTTTGCGCTCTCTCTATCTCTCTCCCCCTATCTTCTGCTTTCTGTATCGCTTGCTCGCACATTCGGCCTCCCTCTCTACCTGACGCTCTTTTCAGGGTCTACGCCTCTCACTCACTCTCTACCATTCGCTCGTTCTCCCACTCTTGATTTATTAGTCACCCAATTCGAGAAGCAGCACTGTGAACTCAGCATTTCTGTTGAATAAATCTTAACTCTGTCCTTTTTCTGTGTATAGGAACGGCCCCCAGCGAGTCATTGGAAGAAGCTGGAGCAGTCAAGAGAGTACCGGAATGGGAACAGTCTCAGGGATTACCAGCTGGAGGGCGTCAACTGGCTGCTCTTCAACTGGTACAACAGGTCAGTAAAATTTTCTAGCTAAAGTATAAAGGATGTGATGGTACGCAATACACGGGGACAGCATATAGCAAAATTTGGATGTCTTGCAATTCTGTTAAAAAATAAGAGAAAAGAAAAAAAAGCACAATGACCGGTCCTCTAAATGTCTGTTTAATTTCGGGATGGGCATTTTATCACAATTGTTCATTGTACAATTGTGTAAATTTCTGTTGACAGAACATACTAAACAGGGTAGTGTAGTGGAACTAATACGGTGATCTAGTGGTTAGCACGGTCGCCTCACAACAAAAAAGTCCTGGGTTCGATTCCCGGGCTGGGCCTGGGCAGAGTTTGCAAGTTCTCCCTGTGCTTGCGGGGGGTTTTCTCCTACCGTCGAAAAAACATGTGCTTTAGGTTGATTGGTGAGTCAAAATAGCCCGTGTGTGTGCCCTGTGATGGACTGGCGAACTGTCCAGGGTGTACCCCGGACTCTTGCTCTCTGTGTGCGATAAAACTATCCTTTTTTTAGTGTTGATAAATAAAGGGGTCTTTTCATTTTTAAAGAAATAATAACTTCACACACACAGCTTTTCTGTTATACCTGTTGTTACATTTCCTCAAGTTGCATTCAAAGCTTTAAAATTGTTTATCTCTTGAAGCTCTGAAAGAAAGCAGGAAGTGTGTTTTCGGTTTAAATAACGAGCACAGGAGCACAAGTAGCATGATGGCTTGCCTGAGCGTGTATGTTACAGATAAAGTTGTTTCAAATGTTTTCTGTGTCACAAAACAGACCTTGCGCTGGGCTGCAGATTGTTAAGGAGTGTGGAAGAGGATTCAGTGGAGCGTGTTGTTTACAGCATGTCTGATCCGTACACACAAAACAGCTCTGAGAGGCATGCACACTGTCTTATTTAGTACAAACATTCTTAGAAAGCATAAGCACAAAACATTTAGGCGTTAAAGAAACTTTTCTATTGGACAATTTATCTGCGATTTATCAGTGATTAATTGTAAGAATAATTGATTGATCAAATATCACTTATTTCTGATTATTTCTTGTTGCCACTGGGGGATGAAAGAAGGAAGTTATTTCTAACAAGGAAAAATCATTCATTTATTCATTACGGGATTCTGCTGGAACCTGTCCCGGCTCTGTGAAGGGCCAAATGGCAGGAAGGGTACACCCTGGACAGGTCTCAAGCCCATCACAGGACCACACGCCACACATGCACTCATATTGCATCTTCCATGTCGGACAGCTTGAGCGCCATCACGTTTTTATTTTATCAAGTGTTTTTTATTCCATTATCAGATTTATATAAAGTGAGGCAGTCTGTAATGTCTCTCTCTCTTTCTTTCTCTTTTAGGCGTAACTGTATTTTAGCTGATGAGATGGGTTTGGGAAAAACCATCCAGTCGATCACGTTCCTGGATGGCATCCACTCCACCGGCATCAAAGGGCCATTCCTGATCATCGCTCCGCTCTCCACTATCGCCAACTGGGAGCGAGAGTTCCACACGTGGACCCACCTCAACGTCATCGTCTATCACGGCAGTGCGCTCAGCCGCCAGATGCTGCAGCAATATGAGATGTATTTCCGAGATGCTCAGGTCTGTACACACAGACACATGACGCACACACCAGAACACTTAGCTGTGAGTTATAAATCAGTGCCTGTGAAAAAAAGAATTTACATTGTGTGTGTTTTTGTTTGGCAGTGTAACACTTGCGTTTTATCCACAAATGTTCACACCATGTTAGACTGACTCCACTTTCTGTCTCTTTTTGTCACTTTTTCTTGCTTTCTTTCTTGTCTGTCTCTTTCTTTCTGTTTCCTGCTCACTTATCATGTTGTTTCCATTTCTTTCTTTCTCCCTATTTCTCTATTCCTCTTTTTTTGTCTTTCTCTTTGTTTTTTCCTTCTATCTCACTTTCTTTTGCTGTATTTCTGTCTACCTTTTTTTTAACTCACGGACAGTTTTTTTTTACTTTCTCTCTTTCTTTTTCAGGGTCGGGTTGAGAAAGGTGCTTATCGGTTTCAGGCGGTTATCACCACGTTCGAGATGATTTTAGGAGGTTGTCCTGAGCTGAATGCCATCGACTGGCGCTGTGTCATCATCGACGAAGCTCATCGACTGAAAAACAAGAATTGCAAGTTGTTAGAGGGCTTCAAATTGATGCGCCTGGTACAGAAACAGCCTCACACACACGTACACACAGACGGATATGACTTTTAAGCTTTGATTCTGTTTGTTTTCCATCTGTGATGTGCTGCTTTTCCACCTTCAGGAGCACAAAGTGCTGTTGACTGGAACTCCACTGCAGAACACTGTGGAGGAGCTGTTCAGTCTGCTGCACTTTCTGGAACCCACACGCTTCCCCTCTGAAAACACCTTCATGCAGGAATTTGGAGACCTGAAGACTGAGGAACAGGTGTGTGCGTGTGTGTCTCAGAGGGGTCGGGTTGTGTGTGTTTGTTTCAGAGGGATAAGTGTGCATGTCTGTCAGGTATAATGGTGTGTGTGTCTCAGATGGGCAGGGCTGTGTGTGTCTGTGTCAGATGGCTAAGTGGTGTGTGTGTGTTAGTGGAGTAGGTATGTGTGTTGCACATATGGGTAGGATTGTGTCTTACATGGATATGGGGTGTGTGTGTTGATGGTCAATTGTGTTTTCCAACAAATTATCATTTTGTGTGTGTGGTTAGGTCCAGAAACTGCAGGCCATTCTGAAGCCAATGATGCTTCGGCGCCTGAAGGAGGATGTGGAGAAGAAACTGGCTCCCAAAGAGGAGACTATCATCGAGGTGGAGCTCACCAACATCCAGAAGAAATACTACCGAGCCATCTTGGAGAAGAACTTCTCTTTCCTGGCTAAAGGAGCTGGACAGGCCAATGTCCCCAATTTGGTGAACACAATGATGGAGCTGAGGAAATGCTGCAACCACCCCTACCTCATAAAAGGTATTCATCATTAACTCGGGCTGCATGGGGTCATTTCCCAGACCATCTCATCCCGTGTTGGTACTGAGACACACACAATGTCAAGAGGGGGAATTTCAGCACATGCATCATGGCATAATTTTAGCCATATACCACAACAGCGCTCTTTTTCTTTCATTCTTTTTTTCATTCTTTCTTTGATCAATTTAACAATTTAATCAGCAATTTATTTTTCCAATATTTGTATATTGTTTAAACGAAGCATCCCCACATCGTTTGTCTGTTTTTTTCCGTTAAGGTGCGGAGGAGAAAATCCTGGAAGATTTCCGTGAGGTTTACAGTCCCTCTGCTCTAGACTTCCACCTGCAGGCCATGGTGCAATCTGCTGGCAAACTCGTCCTCATCGACAAGCTGCTTCCTAAAATGAAGGCCGGGGGCCACAAAGTGCTCATCTTCTCTCAGATGGTGCGCTGCCTCGACATCCTCGAAGACTACCTCATCCAGAGACGGTACGTAGTTGTTGTTTATCAAACTGGGTGAAAAGTGCAAATACGCCTCCCAGCGGATTTGCTTGGAAGTGCAGCCAGCCGAACTATTGACTGAGGATTTAGAAGAGGAATCGTTTGGAATGTGGACTTGTGTGTTTGTATGTACTTTTGTCTAGAGAGTCGACTGGCAGGTTCTAGCTAGAGTACATACACACAGTCAGATCAGACACGGTAAATGCCTGGAGCAACGGATAGCCTGAAGTAGGTCAGAGGGAGGACGAGAGAATGCTGGGGGCAGAAAAGTGGCAGAGTTACTGAAATGGAAGAGCAACAGAATAGTGGGGGGTTTTGTTGCCTAGGTTTTATTTTATTTTTTAAGAGCTGCATTGCTCCAGGGACGATATCTGATTTTGGATTTTCTTTTTTACTGCTGAAAAGAACCACTCGCACACATTCACTGCTATGGACATCGTCCTAATCTGTATGTTTTTGGGTTGTGGGAGGAAACCGGAGTACCCGGAGAAAACCCACATGTGGAGAACATGCAAACTCCGCACAGAAGGAGCCTCTGCCCGGGAATCGAACCCAGGACCTCCTTGTGAGGCGACTGCTAACCACTACGCCACCGTGCCACCATGTATTATATATTATATTATTCATCTTCTTGCCTGCTTATTTCTTAATTCGTGGTCACGGGGGTCTGCTGACGCCTATCCCAGAACACATAGGGTGACAGGCGTGGAGACCATGGACAGGTCGCCAGTCTATTTCAGGGCAACACATAGACAAACAGCCATTCACATACACATTCACTCCGATGTACAATTTAGAATCACCAATCCACCTAATCTGCTTGTTTTTGGACTGGGGGAGGAAACCCATGCAAGCAAGGGGAGAACATGCAAACTCCACACAGAAAGATCCCCCACCCGGGAATCAAACCCAGGACCTTGTTGTGAGGTGTCTGTGCTATTCACTACGCCATCGCACCGCCCCTATATTATATTATAATATATATTATATTATTCATTCATTCATCTTCTTACCCGCCTATTCTTGAATTCTTTGTCATGGGGTCTGCTGCGCTTATCCCAGCACACATATGACGAGAGGCGGGGGTACACCCTGACTGAGTCGCCAGTACATCTCAGAATATATTATTATATTATAGTATAATATATTGTATATTATATTATATGGCAGTGCAGTGGCGTAGTGGTAATCATGGCCACCTCACAACAACAGGTTCTCCCCGTGCATGTTTGTACGCCGGTCTCTTCCCACAGTCACAAAACATGTACATTAGGTTGATTGGTGAGCACAAATTGCCCATAGGAGTGTGTTGTTTGTGAATGTGTGGCCCTGAGATGGACTAGTGACCTGTCCAGAGTGTACCCCTGTCTCTCGCCCTATGTGCCCTGTGATAGGCTCCAGCAGACCCCGTGACCCTGAATTGGGGAATATGCGGATTAGAAGATGAATGAATGAATGAATGAATGAGCGTGCGTGCGTGCGTGCGTGTGTAAGATTCTCTAAGATAGTCTCCTGACTTTTAAGCCTTTTATATGATCATATATTGAATAATACTGCATATACATTAATCATTTGAAAATAATTGTATTAAAGAATGTAAACATTTGTATGAGGTTTATTTGTAAACCTTGTTTTATTCTTTATCATATTCTTGTAAGTTGTTTTATCCATAATTACCCCGTTAAGGCTTTACAAAGACAATAGCTGCACTTGTTAAATACTTGTTAAAATTCAGTGCACAATGATGCAGGCAGTAGGTATACTTGAATATGTCAAGTGCAAAGCTGTGACATAATCAATTAATTCATTCTTTAATAATGTATTTGTTTGTATTTATAATAATAATTGGATTTATTGTTTATGCTTCATTTATTGTTGGTGTAAATTTAATGTAAATCAAGAAAAATCCTTTAATTTTGTGTGTGTGTGTGTGTGTGTGTTAGATACCTCTACGAGCGGATAGACGGGCGCGTGCGGGGAAACCTTCGCCAAGCTGCGATAGACCGTTTCAGCAAACCCGATTCAGACCGCTTTGTCTTCCTCTTGTGCACGAGAGCAGGAGGACTGGGCATTAACCTCACTGCTGCTGATACCTGCATTATCTTTGACTCTGACTGGAACCCTCAAAATGACCTGCAGGTACACACACTGTTTATATACACTACCTTAGTTTAAATGGTTTCATATTGCATTGTTGTATTTAAATCACCTTAACCTAAGAATAAACAACAAGATAAGTTATCCACCTGGAAAAATTAACCTCTAGAGTGTTTTTTTAACCTCTTTTCAAAAATGGGTTTTGGCTCTGTTGATTTCAGTAAAAGAAAGAAAGTAGACAGGAATTAGGGATTATAAAAGGTCCACGGATGAAAATCCAGAGTGTATGTTAACCTGCTACCCACGATTAACTCACTGAATATAGTAAAGTTTTGATTTTATCATACACTTGCAAAGTAACTAAAGTGATCATATTGACTTTATTTTAGCGGCCCAGTGTCTCAGCTTAGTTTTTTAAGGTGCATTCCATCTACATCCATCTATGATATAATAGTAGGAAAATGATATTGGTTGTGTGTTCTTTTCACATCGTATTCTATTATATCTGAATGAACTTTTTTAATTTGTTGGGGGTTTTTTTAGGCCCAGGCTCGATGCCATAGAATCGGTCAGGACAAGGCTGTAAAGGTGTACCGGCTCATCACACGCAACTCGTATGAGCGGGAGATGTTTGACAGAGCCAGTCTCAAACTGGGATTGGACAAAGCTGTGCTGCAGAGTATGAGTGGGCGGGACAACAGTCTCGGAGGAGGAGGGGTACGGAATTGACTACTTTTTCCAATACACATTGACCAGAGATGAATATTATGATAGGAAGGATAGTTACAGGGTCTATATATTTATTTAAACCCTCTAAATTTACCTTCCATTTTTCCTGTTCTCTCTCTCTCCTTTCAGACGGTCCAGCAACAGCTTTCAAAGAAAGAGATTGAGGACCTGTTGAGGCGTGGCGCATACGGTGCACTGATGGACGAGGAAGATGAGGGCGCCAAGTTCTGTGAGGAAGACATCGACCAAATCCTGCAACGCAGAACAAAAACCATCACCATAGAGTCAGAAGGACGGGGGTCCACTTTCGCTAAGGTATTTACCTTTAATT
The DNA here is from genome assembly GCA_026260255.1 of Pseudolaguvia tuberculata. NCBI lineage: Eukaryota > Metazoa > Chordata > Actinopteri > Siluriformes > Sisoridae > Pseudolaguvia > Pseudolaguvia tuberculata. Next base: position 1,306,006 of record JAOTRA010000029.1, on the reverse strand, counting down.
TGTTTGCAATTGGAGTGTGTAAAGCCTGTAAATTTTGTTGCATAAATTAGATATTTAAATTCCAGGAAGAGCGGCTGCACTAAATTAAATTCTAATTGAACCATAAAAGTGTTTTTTTTTCAGCCTTGAATTTATGCCATGCAAGTACAAATTCCTTGGTCGATGCCCAGAATCTTTATGTAAAATTTAATGTGCACATTAATTACGTCCTTTCTTGAATTTTATTTTAATTTATTGGTTAGTTAACTCGATCCAGTACGTTAAATCTAGCTGACTATGGCACGGGTGCCAGGTGCAAGTTCATCACCAAATCTTATTCCATCTACACTTTTATTAGTTACAATTTGCAAACTTATTCTGTACTACATATTATTTGATTATATAATATTTGAACTATAAGATTTATTAGCGGTTGAAAACATGAATGTTGTTGCTAGAATTAATTTCTTTTTACTTTGTTGAAGAACGTACATCTTTAATGAAGTATATTGGTAACATTTTAAAATTAAAATGTACATTTAATCAATTATTAATGCCAAGATTTGGTTCTAACTGAACATCAAAGGCCACATGTTCTTTACTGTACATACATGTACATCGATCACGTATGTAAGTTCGCCGCATGAGATTCAGCTTGTGAGATGAGGATAGTAATGACTGACAGGATGATGGAAGAGGAATTGATGTGCAACAGATCCGGAGTGTCACTGACAAATATTATATAAAATCAGTACTGACACTTGCCTGTTCAAAGAGTATAATTAATTTGACCTCATATATTGATACTGGCTGTCCTATTCCTGAAAATTACCTATTACAACATAATCATTAAAATATATTTGCTAGAGAAAGCAAAACTAGAGGTTTTAGCAGATTGTAGGTTTTATTCTCAGTACTACCACTTTACTACTGCAGGGTCCTTGAGTAAGGCCCTGGTGTATAAATGAAATCAAATGACATTTTAGTTAAGGGCGTCTGCCAAATACTATAAATGTAACTGTTATACCCCGACAGGAAGGGTGGGGATGCGTTTTGAAACACTCTATAGCTCATTAATGTCTGACTAGCGATTTCGCGAGCTCTGATTCACTTGCAAAACCTGAGCTACTTGTTTAAGCCAAAGGAGGAATGATTGTGTAAAAAAAAAAAACATGGTGGTTTAAAGGGGTTTTCTTTTGTAATTACTTAAACGAAATGGCAGTACAGTACAGTAGTTAAGGTGTTTGACTGATTTTAATTTGATTTGATTCCCAACAAGCTACTACTGTTGGGCCTCTGAGCAAGGCCCTTAACCCCAAATGTCTTAGTTGTATGAAAGTATTGAAGTTACTCTGGATGAAGGCGTCTGCCACAAATGTAAATATGAATCTATTAATTTCGAGGGTTTTTTTCAATCTTGCAGCAATTTCTCTGAACGATTTTGGTTGGTCATATAAACAAGAAACCATGTCTCTGTAATTTCAGGCCAGTTTTGTAGCCTCTGGAAATCGTACAGACATTTCTCTGGACGATCCAAACTTCTGGGATAAATGGGCAAAGAAGGCAGAGATCGATCTTGATATAGTCAACGGCAGAGTGAGTGGAAATCAAGTGGTGGGAAAGGGTGAAGGGACTATATTCACATAAACAGGATTATTTCTGTTCCTTTCATTTCTATTTTTAAATAGTTGACATGTTCTTTGTCGTACATCACATGGATTGCATTTTATTTGTGACATTTAGGGATGCACTGTTACCCTATTTTGGAGACGAATACATATATATCTTTTTTTTTATTTATTTTTTTTAAACCAATAATGATAGATGTTCTTTGTTGAGGTTATTTGTACAACTCTGATCACATTTCTATTTTCTTACCTTGCTAGGATGTTAGCGATAGTTCTAGCGACACATTCTCTCTTCACATTTTTTTTTTTTTTTTTTGTAATATCGGATTTAAAAACAGTTTTTTTTATACATATTAGTTTATTTATTTTGATCTTGATAAAAACAGTGATATTTGGGGTGAGCATGAACCTTGAATAAATTTTTCCATGTGGTAAACACTGCTTTTTACAGTGTTCCTTTTTCTTTCTGACTAACAGAACAGTCTGGTAATCGACACACCAAGGGTCAGGAAACAGACCCGGCCGTTCAGCGCCACTAAAGATGAACTGGCTGAACTGTCAGAAGGTGAGAGCAGCGGGGACGATAAGCCCAAACTGCGGCGGCCACACGACCGCCTCAACAGCTACGGACGCACAGAGTGCTTCAGGGTAGAGAAGAACCTTCTAGTCTACGGGTAAGCGCTGTTTATTTATTTATCTGTTACAAAAGGTTTTAGAATTCAGAATGAGTGAGAAGACTTACTATGTGTATAATGTTTATAAATTAAAGTCACTACCTGGATTTAGCCAAGCATAAGATCTGGGGGGGTTGAAGTTGGTCAAACAGTATGTGCTCAAAGAATAAGGTCAGCTAACTACCAGAATATACTGGGTTTTTTTTCGCCTGATTGTATGGGCGTATTCCAAGATGACAATGCCAGGATTTGTCGGGCTCATATAGTGCGAGTGATTCAGGGAGCATGAGACATCATTTTCACACATGGATTGGCCACCACAGAGTCCAGACCTGAACCCCATAGAGAATCTTTGGCATGTGCCGGAAAAGTCTGTAGTAAGCAGACTAAACCATCATAAATGCAAGCGTGAATGCAACATTAGATAGAAATAAATCTTGTGACTTGCAAAGGCTTTTTCAAACAATGCCACAACAAATTTAAAGCCTAAGGTGCTCTGTCCAAATATTAGTATGTAACCTTATTTTTTGGTGGCGACTTTTTTTTTTTTTTTTTTTGACCAAGCAGTGTATAAAAGCTTATAGTGGATAAATAGCATGTATTTTCTTATTAAGTTTTGGGGCTTATATATATTATAAACCTGTTGTATAAAGAAAGTGCAACGAGTGTTTGTGATGATTATTGTTCATGTTGTAGCTGCATGAATCATGAAGTGGTAACGACTTTACTTTGTGTTCAGGTGGGGTCGCTGGAGGGATATCCTTCAACATGGCCGCTTTAAAAAGCAGCTAAGCGAGAGAGACGTAGAGTGGATCTGTAGAGCGCTGCTTGCCTACTGCCTGGTACACTACAGAGGAGACGACAAGATCAAGAGCTTTATGTGGGACCTGATTGCCCCAACTGAGGATGGCAGGACAAAAGAACTCCAGAACCACCTGGGTAACAAAACGTTTCTCACTGGAATATGGAAGATTTCAAAAATATTCAGAGTTTAACAAGGTTTGTTTCTTTTCAGGACTGTCTACACCTGTTCCACGTGGCAGGAAGGGCAAGAAGATGAAGACTCAGTCCAGTGGGTTCGACATTCAGAAAGCAGAGTGGATCAGAAAACACAATCCAGAGCACATGCTGTCTGACGATGGATACAAAAAGCATCTTAAGCACCACTGTAACAAGTATGTGCATTATTTTTATTTAAATACGTCTGTAATGTGTGTTAGGAGCAAGAGATAATCACACAACTGATGATGATTGGCTGGTAGTGTAAATGCCAATCAGAGACAAAGAATAGTGCACCCATATGTACTACAATGAAATAAGTAGATATATGTAAGGGATATGGATAAGGGTGTCTAAGGATCTATAAAATAAATTATCTATATACGCAACACTAATTTTTTTTAATAATGTTTTATAAAACATTTTTTATAATGACTAAAATGAATCTTTTTCTGAAGGAACATAAACCGATTATTACATTTTGTTTCTAAAGCTCAATAATGCCACCTAGTGGCTAAATGTGTATGAAAGCATCTAATGTATTGTGCCTACTTACAGTGAAACCTCAGCTTACAAAGTTAATTCATTCTGAAGGTCATTTTTAAGGCGAACATTTGCGTTGCATTAAATTGTTTTGCATAAGAAACTGTGTAAATGAGGATAATCCATTCCAGGATTACTGCTGACTATTTATAATTCTTGTATTGGTTTTATTTGCTTATTTTTCTTACTGATCGAATCGGTCCCTTAAAAGGACTTCAATTTATACTTGATATACAGTAAACAAATTTCCGCAAAAAGCTAGACCTGCTGCCTGTTTGTGATGGGAAAGCCAATGTCATGAGAGATGATGTATGTGTGTGAATTTTGGTGTTTGATTGGCGGGTGTGTGCTGGGATAGGCTCCCACAGACCTTGGTGAAGCTTTGGTTATGTCTATTTTTTCTCAGGACTGGAATGACACTAATGTAAGATGCAGATGTGTATGTGTGTGTGTACTTGTAATTTCATTCATTCATCTTCTTACCTGCTTATTCCCAAATCCGGGGTCACGGGGGTGTGCTGCGCCTATCCCAGCACACATAGGGCGAGAGGCGGGGGTACACCCTGGGCTGGTCGCCAGTCCATCTCAGGGCAACACATACACAAACACACATTCACTCCTATGAACAATTTAGAATCTCCAATCGACCTAATCTGCATGTCTTTGAAGTGTGGGAGGAAACCGGGTACACCGCAAGCGTGGTGAGAACATGCAAACTCTGCACAGAAAAATCCCCAGCCCGGGATTTGAACTTGAGACCTTCTTGTTGTGAGGCAACCGTGCTATCCACTATGCCACCGCGCCGCCCTTACTTGTAATTTGTTAAATTTAAATTTTAAGAAAACACAAAACTGTATGCATAAATTCTGATAGCTGATTGTCTGCGTAATTGGCTCTGACAATAGTTTTAGCTGCAGGTTTACAACAGATTCACACCATATATTGGTTGGTTTCTGTGGATACATGCCATTTTTTTACCATCATTTATATAAGCGCATTAAACAAAGAGACACTTGGACTTTAAATATAAAGTTTAAACTGACATATTGCTATGCTTTATAAAAAGGAATTAAACTTTTCAGTATGTTGTGCTATAAAATGGTAATTTTCTAGTGTTGTATCAGCGACTATATCATCTTTATATCTGCATTACATCAACTCGTTGGTTATTTTGATTATAATCACATGCTGGTGTGTTTCATTTCTTAAAAATTAATATTTTCTATGAATTCTGATTAGTCCATTATTTTTATTTTTGTGCATAAAAATGTTTTGACTCTTTTTCTTTTTCACCCTTGCTACTGTGTGTGTGTGTGCATGTGCGTGTGTATAGAGTGTTGCTGAGAGTAAGAATGCTGTACTACCTGAAACAGGAACTGATTGGTTCTCAATGCCAGAAAGTTCTGGATGGAGTTGAAGCAAGGTGAGTCTTGACCTTTTACCGTTCATCTATTTAAAATAGTTGCTTCCTTCTTTCCGCATAGCCACTCCCTTCCTTCATTAAAGGTTTTATATTAACAGGGATTCTTGCTAATAATAATGTGATATGTTTTGACTCCTAAACATCCTGTTTGTTTTGCTGTTTCATAGTGGGATCGACATCTGGGTTCCTGAGCTGGATCATTCCGAGCTGCCCATCATGTGGTGGGATATGCTTGCAGACAAGTGTCTGCTATTAGGAGTCTACAAGCATGGTGAGGATGTACACACATGCACATTTATACACTCCTACAACCCGAGAATATTAGTACTGTCCATATTTTGTTTTTTACTTTACTTTTAACCTGACTAATTATCACACGTATTTGTCAGGGTACGAGAAGTACAACACTATACGTGCTGATTCTGCTCTGTGTTTCCTGGAGCGGGTCGGGCGGCCGGACGATAAGGCCATCGCTGCTGAACAGAGAGCTAACGACTTTATGGATGGGTGAGATGCATGCACACTAGAAGATAGATATTTTATATGGGCCCGCATGCAGGTTGTTGAGATCCGGGTTTGAATCCCAGCTCTGTTTTGTTCCAGTCCCACTCCTCCTGTCTTCCCCTATTTCATACCTCTGTCCCATCAATAAAAACAATCCCCAAAAATGGCCTGGACCAAATATGATTTTGTTCTGCAGTTGGTTTATTAATTCACGGTGTGTTTGTAGGGATGTTGATGATCCTGAATATAAGCCTGCACCCACTTTGATTAAAGATGATATAGAGGTAAGGCAGTTTACATCCATAACTATGACCATAAACAGTTATCACTGTATGGAACTAAATGCGACATTTTCTGGGCAGGACGACGCCTCCTCTCCTGGAGAACTGGTCATAACAGATACAGTAGGAGGTATGTGAAAGTCTACTGCATTATAGCACCATATTTCTGCTAGATTGGAGGTACTAAGAATTAAACCCACCTTCCTCCACTGAGCAAACACCTTAACACGGCTAAGCTACCACTTCTCTATACACAAAGTTTAGAAAATTATATTTATATTTCTACTTTTAAAATTATTTTAAAGAACTCCAAAATTACCTGAATTAAATGGGCTTTGAAAACAGAACCTCATCAATTTAGGATTAACATTTTTTTTGTTTACCTAGAACGTGGCTCCATGCTGGATAGTGGAGTTGTCACAGGAGCATACTGGCCGTCGTCTTCCGCCTTAACGGCTAGGCTGCGCCGTTTGATCACTGCTTCACAGCGCTTCACAAAGAGCAGACAGATCCTGCAGATCCACCAGACGCAGCAGACCACGATCCCTGAACTTTGTCCACTGCCACCCATAATTACTGATGCCGTTAACCCCAAAATGGCTGCCAAGATCGAGAGACAGCAGAGGTGAGCAGACAATTTACTTAAAAAACTGCTTAAAACACTGAATTGTGTACTAGATTATTTCTTCTTCCTAATGCACTATTTCTTTCTGTGCAGGTGGACCAGAAGAGAGGAAGCAGATTTCTATCGTGTAGTGTCTACATTCGGTGTGGTGTTCGATCCAGAGCGGGGACGTTTCGACTGGACCAAGTTCAGAGCCATGGCTCGACTGCACAAGAAGACAGACGATAGTCTCATGAAATACCTCTGTGCTTTCACTGCCATGTGCAGGAGGGTCTGCCGACTACCTCCAAGAGAGGGTGGTGAGTCTGCCACACACATCTGTCCTGATTATTAGTCCTCCAACTACTCCAGTGTTTGTTTGTTTGTAGTCTATTTGTTGAAATAATGAATCAGATATATGGTTGATCTTGTTTTTAGCACAACGGTGATCTAGTATTGGATTGAAAGCAGGACCAAACATCTCCATTCATAGGTTTTGCTGGATGACCAACTAATTAGTGTGTCGAGTTATTTGACCAGTGATTTGTGGATTGTGTGATACTTGTGTTGATGTTGAGACACTGCTTTATTTATAAATTATGCTTGGTGGACCACATTTGAAACATTAAAATTGACAAGATTTGGACCATGTCAAGTTCGGACAAGCGTTTGGAAACCTTGCAATGCAAGTGACATTATAGATGATTGATTATTAGTGATCCCATCTAGTCACTGTGCAGTGTATCAAACATCTACATGATCTTTCAAATATGCAATTTTTTTCCCCTTCAGACATTGTGGATCCATCCCTCTCCATCCAGCCAATCACGGAAGAACGTGCCTCACGTACACTGTACAGAGTGGAGCTGCTCCGGCAGATTCGGGAACAGGTTTTGCGCCACCCTCAGCTCTTCGAACGCCTGGCACTGTGCCAGCCTGCCTCAGATCTTCCTGTATGGTGGGAGACAGGAGCTCATGACCGTGATTTGCTGATTGGTGCAGCCAAGCACGGAGTGAGCCGTACAGACTACCATATCCTCAGAGACCCTGAGCTTAGTTTCATGACCGCACAGAAGAACTACAGTCAAAACAAGGGCACATTGGCACAAAACCAAGTCCAAAATCAGGCCCCTGTTGTTGGACAGATGCGCACTCCAAACACTTCAGCACAAAGCCAGACTTCTGGAGCTTCACCTTCACCACTAACTAACTCAACTCCTAGGGAGATTACACCCAAGGAGGAGCTGCTTTTAGAAGGAGAAGAGGAGGCAGGGACACAGAGCTGCCCTTTGCTCAGACCACCATTGCTTACAGGAGAAGGGTTGAAAGATGAAAAAGCAGGAGAGAATGAAATACAGATGGAGGCTGCGCGAACTAAGCCACTGTCGTCTAACTCAGATAGCAGAAAACAGAAAAAACTGAGCAAGAGAAGTCGTAAGGAGGCAAGGAGAAAGTCCAGGTCAGACTCTGATTCAGACGTGTCCTCCTCCAGCTCCTCATCCAGCTCTTCATCAAGATCCTCGTCCTCATCGTCCTCGTCACGATCAGGGTCTAGTTCGTCATCCTCGTCGTCTTCCTGCTCCTCCGGGTCGTCGTCTTCGTCATCGTCCTCATCCTCAGAAGATAGCGATGGCGAAGGAGCTTCAAAGAACAGTAAGTGGTTCATGCAGTGCCCTGGTTAATCTGTTAAGTGCTAAAATGGCAACACGCACAGCTGCTTTGCTAGTTTTGTATTATGATAATCAGTAGGTTTTATGAGGTTTGTGTGTTTGTGTAGCTGCAGTGGTGCCTGGCATTAAAGGCTTTGACGAGGACAGCATAGCATCTCATAGCACCACTCATGACGACATGCAGGACAGTCACGTGACCAACGGCATCGCTAATCTCTCTCACACCCTCCACGGTGGAGGCTACATGCTCGCTGCTTCCTATTGGCCGAAGGTAAACACAGTTTAAGGCGCTGTTTCATGGATGTTTACAAGCTGAAGAAGAAAGCTGTAATGGTTCTGTTACCAGTCAATTACATGTTTATTTTAATTTACAGGACCGTGTTATGATAAACCGACTGGACAGCATTTGTCAGGCGGTATTGAAGGGCAAGTGGCCTGGATCGCGGCGGGTTTATGAAGGAAGTGCCGCGGTGTCTTCGTTCTACACCACTAAGCTTATGGACAATGCAGTCAACTTGGCAGATGACCCTGCAGCCTCTCCTCAGGGTTCAAAGGTGAAGAAGCATGATGCAGACAGAGAAAAGGAGTTCTCAGTCAAAATAAATGACGTATGTTCTTTTAAGTTATCCCACCACCACCCTCCCCTTACAAAAATGCCCGGCCGCTGCGGCTGTTGCAGCGCTAGGCATGCTTATACTTTTGTTTACATCTATTTATTAATTTGCCTTTTTAATTTCCCCCACATTTAACCTGCAAAGTCAGATTAACCCCTGATTCCTAGACTGTTTTGTTTGCCTTTTCTTCTAGGTATTTTTATTTTTATTTTTTTGCTTGGGCTGCCGTTTAACAAAAATATATAATTTTCTTGGCATGGCAAAACTGACCTCTAATAACTCTTAACCCTTAGCAGGAAGGCAGCCTGAAGCTGACTTTCCAGAAGCAGGGCTTGCCGTTAAAACGTCCTCTAGAGGGTGAGGAAGGACCTCTGGCTCAGCAGCAGTATCTGGCTAGATTACAGGAACTACAGAGTGCGTCTGATAGCAGCCTGACTGACTACACCAAAACGCAGAACATCTCACAGGGTAACTCGGCAGCTTTCATATAAACACACAGACTCATAATGATTTTTAATCCAACTGGTATTAATAATAGTCTTGTCTTCTGTGCAGCTTTCACCGGACAGATGCGACTAAATGGGATAGTTGACAGTCAGCCAGTAATAAAGAAAAGAAGAGGAAGAAGGAAGAATGTAGAAGGAGTGGAAAATCTCTTTATGAACAAGAACGTACCGGCAGCGATGCCTCATCAGGCACCTCCTGCTTGGAGTGGGGGCACGACTCCAGCTTCAACCCCTGGTGTGTCACAGATTGCTGGACCTTCAGACACAGAAAGCAGAGTCCCTGTAATCAATCTAAAAGACGGAACACGGCTTGCTGGGGATGACGCTCCCAGACGAAAAGATCTTGACCAATGGCTAAAGGAACACCCGGGCTTTGTGGCAGACGTTGGAGCCTTTATTCCAGTAAGAAAGAGAGCCCTCAAATACAAATTGGAGTCATTCTATGTTAGAATTGGACACCTGAATTTATGGATTTTTATTGATTTAATCGGTTGTGTAGTGAAATATTAGTGATATGTGCTTGTTATTGGTCCACTTACTGGATCGTGGGTTAAATTTTTTAAACTATGTTGATATTTGACTTGGGAAAAATCTGAAACAATCCATGTTTTTGTTTTTAGATATAATAAAGGTTTAAAGTAAAATGCATAATAAAATCAGAAATAATAAAGGAAATAATGTGATCTGTCCGCTTAAATGTTCTTTTGCAACCTAACCTAGTCTCCACAGGAACTTCCAAAAAGTTCAGCTCTATTTTTGTAGACAAACTTTATTCGTCTGAGACATAATAAACAAGTATCAATGTTTTCACTGATTCATTAACTTCAAAAGCACTTTAGATGACGGCTCTTGATAAGGGTGTCTGCTAAATTCTTTTAATCTAATTATTGTCTTTTGTGCTTCCAGGGAGTGAATAAAATACAGTTTCAGGATGGACGGCCAAAGCAAAAGAGACATCGCTGTCGAAATCCCAACAAGATTGACGTCAACAGTCTGACAGGAGAGGAAAGAGTCCAAATCATCAACAGGAGAAACGCTCGCAAGGTTTCTCTAGCTCTTGTCAGCTAAAGAATGCTACAGGTTTGTCCATCAGTTTATGCTTATGTATTTTTTTGTGTGCAGATTGGCGGGGCTTTTGCGCCTCCTCTCAAGGATTTGTGCCGATTCCTTCAGGAAAATCCAGAGTATGGGGTTCCTCCAGAGTGGGCCGACGTCGTCAAACAGTCGGTGCGAATAAGCAGTATTTTTTCCCGACTTGGGATGAAAACTGTTCTGATGTCTTTACTAACAAATTTTATACTTTATTGCTTTTGTATTTGTCAGTACAAGTTTTAAAAGTCAAATTCATTACACCCCTCCTCCCTTCTCAGGGCTACCTTCCGGAGAGCATGTTCGACCGCATTCTCACCGGTCCTATTGTACCAGAGGAGGTGAGTAGACGAGGACGTCGGCCCAAAAACCCTCTGGCTAAAATGGCCAATGCAGCAAGTGTTAATGCCAGCACAGCTCTCGGAGTTAACCCTCTTCTGAGCAACGGACTCATCTCCGGTTTAGACCTGAACAGCCTACAGGCTCTGCAGAGCCTTCAGAACTTCCAGTTGACTGCAGGACTTATGGGTCTCCAGGCTGATCCTGCCAACATGGCTGCTATGCTTCCCATGATGCTCTCTGGCATGGCTGGTCTACCCAACTTGCTGGGAATGAGTGGCCTGTTGGGAAAACAGGAAGCTGCATCTGGTGAAGATTCGGGGAAGATTAGCAGTGGAGAAACTGCTGCTATGACTTCAGAGATTCAGTCAGAGAGGACAGAAAGTCCAAGCTCAACAAGTGCTTCGTCCTCAGGCCAAGCTTTAGCTCTCAACCCCTTACTGCTCTCCAGCATGCTTTACCCAGGGATGCTTATCAACCCAGGCCTTAATTTACCTGTGGCCAATCAGGCACAAGCTACCAGTCCTCAATCCGGCCCTCCAACTCAACCCGCTCTCTCTGATGCCCCAGAAAAAAGCTCCGGCCAAGCAGAGAAGGATGCCGAGGACGAAGAGGAGGAGCCTGATGAACAGAAAGACATCAGTGGTCCAGAAGGCTCAGGGAAGGCAGAGTCGTCAACTTCAGATGGCGAAAGTGCTTCATCATCTTCATCAGAAGATTCTGATTCCACAGATGAAGACTGAGCCTTTATATACATATATAAATAACTATAAATACATATATATTTATACTACATTTCTTAGAAATGTATACACAAACAGGTATAAGAGCACTTACATAATGAATTGGGTTTTTTTGTAAATATGAGAACGAAAGTGTTGTGTAATAAATATGGGTTTAAAAAATCTGACTCGACACTGAAATAAGGTTTCAGTGTTTGTTTAGGTACAAATGTCATTTTCAAGACATTTTGCATGTCCAGGAACTTTAGTAGAATTTTTTTTCTTCCTTTTTTGTGATCTTGTATTGCACAGTGATGTACAATTGCAGAAGTTGAAAAAAAAATCCAAAAGAAAATAATTGGCATTACTGTATTAATTTTATCTCTGGATTTCATTTTATTTAAAAAAGAGAAAACGGGGACGTTATCGCTCATGCCGAGCTGTATAATTAATATATTTTGTCTGGAAGTAAGAACTTGACTATTTTGGTTTTCTTTGGTAAATAATTTTGCAGGATCATACGACCGCTGAATTTCAGACAGTCCAGTACTTCAGCAATAACACAGGCAGCTAATGAATGTCACTGAAGCTGTAGATACCGCCATTACTCAGCTCTACTCTGTTGTTTTTTTTTTTTCCTTTTTTCTTTCCTGCATTCTTCCTCTCCACCGCCCAGTAGCCGTTCTGTATTGCAGTATGTTTTATGTAGTATGTTCTGTGTTCCTGCAAATTCCCAGTATATTTTAGAAGCTCAACATTTTGTCAGTTTTCTGTACCGTACAACCAAATACATATTTGCGGGTTCGATTATAAAAATGGACCATGGCGTTATCAGTATATAGGTGTGAAGCTAATACATGGCATTTGTGGAGTGTAAGGATTGACTGAGGCTGTGGAAAATGAAAATGTGTGTCCTTGTACCGAACTTCGTTCCATAAATAAACCGGAATAATGCTAGTGGGATTAGATGTTTATGAAAAGGCACATTGAGTTAAAAATAAAATGAAAAATAAACATCAGAGTATTCGATGCCTTATGTAGTGCTACAGGGCTCAAACCTACAATGCCTAGTGTGTGTGTGTGTGTGTGTGTGTGTGTGTGTGTGTGTGTGTGTGTGTGTGTGTATAGGAGCTACAAATCGGTCCCTACGTTCTCCTCTGAATCATCAGGCTTCCTTGATTGTGTGTTCCTTTGCATGAGTGTGTACATTTAATCCTCTTATTAATTATGGCATGTACTGCTGGCGTGTTATTGTCCTTCATATCAACAGATCCTTCTTTAGTCCTTGTTTCCACTGCTTTTTAAAGTATCGATAAATTGTTTGTAGGTCTAAAATGCAAGGTATTTAAATCAGTCTTCGAAGCTAATAATATTGTCAGTGTGAATAAACATCTCGTCTAATGGTCATGTTAAAACTGTACTCTAGAGTTGTTTTCTTGTGAGAATTTTTTATTATAAATAAGGTGTTGTTGATCTGCTGTTGCACAGTTCTTCACGTCCTGGGGTTAACATTCAGGTCGGAAACGTGGCGTTTTGTTTGTGTTTGTGTGAGTGTATGTCTGAAAGGATTCTTTTAACTTTCTTTTGTTATTCAGCGTAAATCCGAGATAATTGTTTTTAAGGATTTGTCTCACGACTGAATTGTACATTCTTTAAACTCTGTAGTCTGCTGCTGTTCCAGAACCGAGCGAAAGGGGAAACTGCTTCAGGTTGTCACATCCGTAGCATAAAACTCTCCCCCTCCCCCCCCCCCAAAAAAGAGGAGTTAACCAGTGCCAGTTTTATTAGTCAATAATAACGACTTTCTGTACAATGAGCTCCTTCAAACAGTATAGTGGACTCTAGGGGTCGTACCATTTTCACTCGACTCCTGATGAAACCTCAGCGCTTTAAGCTTCAGCGTTGGAACTGAACAGTTTAATAAACCCAGGCGTCACTGTTTTTATCCTGTTTCATCAGTGTATCCGCAAGTGCTGACCGACTTTTCAACTGCCCTTTTTTAGAAGTGCTCTTACGCCGTACCTCTAAATCTGCCCCATGGAAACAAGGGCAGAATTACATTCATTTCCATTTTTTTTTTTTTTTTGGACAGATATATTAACATCCTGAAAGTTGATATTAGCTGTATCAAATCTTTCAATTGTGCTTCATGAACATCCTCTACATCCCAATTTTCACTATCATGTGTCTGTTGTATAATAATAATAATAATAATAATAATATTAGTAATAATTATGCTTTTCTTTATTTAAAAAAAAAATCATGAAAAAAAATGAACAGTTGTGAATATATATAAGATCAACACCTGGCCATAGTTTATTTTTAATGATTTTGTTTTATGTTTTAGCTTTCTTTCTTTCCCCCCCCCCCCCCAAGCCTTTATTATGTATGCTGTCCTTTCATATCCAATCTCTCTCACTGGATCATTTCCTGTCCCAATACGCATCATGCGAGCGGAATAAAGCATATACACTACTGTAAAGCGATTATTTTATATTATTTTATTTCCAACTATGAGAACTAGATGTTGAAATGACAAATAGAAAATGGCCTTTGTGGGGTTTTTTTCTTTTCTTTAGTTTTATGCTTTCGATACGCGATACTACAAACTTTTATTGTTTTGTTGGATTTTGTTCTTTGGACAGTTGCAATATTTGCAAACATTGTGCTCTCGTGTTAGACGCAAAAACACTTCATGTAGTGGAGATTACATGTCTTAAGAAGTGATTTCTAATTTATTGAATTACTTTCTATGAAGTCTCTATAGAGAAAAAAGAATGAGGTTTAATTATTTTTATTAAACGTATTCTAACTATTCATGATGTCTGGCGCCTACTTTTATTCTCCGCTACGGTTGATTGGTGGGTTCGTGTTATTTGCTCAGTTTCATGTTGAGATATTAAACTATTCATTGCACGTCTTGAACAACTTAAAATGTTTTAGAACGCTGGCTTTTCTTTCAGCTTTCTGCAGGCAGGGTTATCAGATCTACCAGAAGTATTTTGTTGAATTAATGTGGATTTTATGATTATAATTTTATAGCTTCTAATATTACAACACTGACAAAATTCTGCAATATATAGAATTCTACCACTCGTCTTAATTTATTGTGTATTTTATTTAGATTTATCTACATAATTTTTTTTAGGTGGAATGTCTTTGAACACAAAACTACATAAAAACGACATACGTTTACACTACATAAAAGTTAATTCAGCTAATAGTT
>JAOTRA010000029.1:1130453-1142470 GCA_026260255.1 Pseudolaguvia tuberculata | reverse complement strand
CCCAAAATAAACCTGTTGATACCATTTCTCTGCATCATGGATTCTACTCATTTGTCTACAGCCAGCCGGTTACAGTAGATGAGCATGTGTGGGGTTCATGCTTATAATTCAGTGTATAATGAGCCTGTTACAGGTTTCAATGCACTCTTCAATAAAAGCTGACAAAACTTAAGAGGATATGCAGAGGTGCAGTTCATCATTTAATCTATAAAAAAGATGCTGTTTATGCTCAAATAACTGACAGTCTGTTTCATCCAATGCGGTAAAAATAGGAAATATATAATAATTCCCTAATTCGGGGTCGCAGGATTTGCTGAAGCCTATTTTAGTGCACATTGGGCAAGAGGCAGGGGTTGCCCTAGACAAGTCGCCAGGCCATCGCAGGGCCACACGTAGACGAACAACCACTTACACAAACACTCCTATGGGCATATTAGAAGCACCAATCAACCAAATTTACACACTCACACTCAATCCTAAGGGCAAAACCGGAGTACCCAGAGGAAACCCATGCAAGCATGGGGAGAATATGCAAACTCTATCTATCTATCTATCTATCTATCTATCTGTAGGTGTTTGTGTGTGGGGGTGGGAGATATTGATTCATATATTCATTTTCTAACCCGTTTTTTCAGTCACAGGGGTTGCCAGGAAATATATATATAACTATTGCAATTTTCTAATTCCAAATAAATAAATCCCTACAAACAGTCAAATGTTTTTCTTTGCATATTTCCCATAGGAAGTTTGGGGTTAAAAAGGTTGGAGTCAAAACCTTGTGTATCTTCACTTTATTTATCAGTTGAAGCGTGAAAATGTCTACAAAATATATCTTATGAAGGTGGCAGAGTGTATCAAAATAGCCCTTATAAATATTTCTATATTTTTGTCTATGTATTATTTCGCCATTATTTCCTTAGCATTTTTCCTTTAGCTAGGTTTTCCTGGTATTCACATCTCACACATTCAGCATGACATATTGTTCTAATATCCATTCGTCAGACAGAGGTGTTGTGCTTAACCTACAAGATTTTTATACAAGAAAAATTCAGCTTGAATCCAAGGACAAAAAACATTCATAAGTGAGCTGCACCTGTGTCTCCAATCCATACAAATCTCACACAACTTTCTGCCAATAAAAAGGGATCAATTGTATACCACTATATATACACAGCAAATAGAGGGACGGCACATGTAGGATGTTGTGGAGACAAGGTGAGGGAGGCTAGGATGAGATGGTTTGGACATGTGCAGACGAGGGACATGCAGTATATTGGTTGGAGAATGCTGAGGATGGAGGTCCCGGGTAGGAGGAAAAGAGGAAGACCAAAGAGGAGGTTTATGGATGTGGTGAGGGAAGATATGCAGGTCGTTGGGGTGAAAGAGGCAGATGTAGCGGACAGGGTAATGTGGAGAAGAGTGATTTGCTGTGGCGACCCCTAACTGGAGCAGCCGAAAGGAGATGTAGAAGAAGATATGCTGGGTCTCATGAATAGTGAAATAAAGGATCTTTAAGATAATTCTATTCATTCGTTCATCTTTTATAAAAGCTTATTTCATAATTTAGGGTCACATGGATGTGCTGGAGCCTATCCCAGCTCTGTGAGTATAGCCTGGGCAGATCACCAGTTCAATGGGACAATTTGTTAATGTTTTCATTTTATTTAAACTTTTTATCTGAAAAACTTCCCAACTTTACCCTTCAGAATTCAAGTTGGACTTTAAATAACTATATCATGAAATATTCATTTGTTCAGACCCCCATTTGTTATATGTGACAGTTATTGTTGTATTAAAATAAATAAGAAATATTTTTTAAAAACCGAAATATTACAAAGTTAGCAGCAGATTAGCATTAAAAATTGAAGAAGTAAACTTTCATATAGGCGGCGCGGTGGAGTAGTGGATAGCACAGTCGCCTCACAACAAAAAGGTTCCAGGTTTGAATCCCGGGCTGGGATCTTTCTGTGTGGAGTTCGCTTTTGTTCTCCCTGTGCTTGCATGGGTTTCCTCCCCCAGTCCAAAAACATGCAGATTAGATGATTGGTGATTGTAAATTGTCTATAGGAATGAATGTGTGTGTGAATGGTTGTTTGTCTATGGGTTGCCCTGATATGGACTGGCAACCCGTCTAGGGTGTACCTCCGGTTCTCGCCCTATGTGTACTGGGATAGGCGCAGCAGCCCCCGATGACCCCGAATTCGGGAATAAGCGGGTAAGAATGAATGAACTTTCATATAGGTGTAAACCAGTAAAAGCTGATTGTTGGTTTGTCGTTATTGTTCATAGTAATAAAGTTAAGGGGAATAAAGCCTTTCCGTTATCATATAAGCCCGTTGAGGGAAGGGGGGGGCTACCACTTAATGTTGAAAAAAGATACTAGTTAATTTGTATCTATGTTCAGAATACCACCATAAACTGCCATCTGCCTCTGCTGCTAAAATAAAAAAAAGGTCAGCTGATGCAAATAATATTTTTACATGCAAATGTAAAATGTAGCTTAAAGTTGAAATGGTCAGCTGTGACCTTTGATAAGCGCACAAACACACCAGTCCACATTTACTCCAGAGTTCAAACTTCTGGAAATGCTTTCAGCTGTGGATGTTGAGGAGATCTGGGGTTCACCCTAAATGCGTTCAGGTGATCAGATCAGACTCAGGATTGTGATATAGAAACATCGGTTGTGTAGAATAGTTTTTCCTGTTGTAGAATTACAGGAGGAATTGTTTCCATTACACAATTGTAAAGCTGCGGCTATTCTATATCTTTTGTGGCAACAGTTTGGAGATGGAACACATCCGAACGTGTAGGTCAAGCGTCCATATACTTTTGGTTGTATTGTGTGTGTTGTTGCATTAAGTGAGCTACAATTTTCAGTTTGGTGGTTCAGGTGGTTAATGACTGCTAATTGAAATATCAAGAACACTACTAAGTTGCCACTGCTGGAACCCCAAGGCGAGATCCTGAACCTCCAATTTCTCAGTTGTATAAAAAAGTCTGGCAAAATGCAATAAAGGTAAATAAAATCTCAGCATGTGGAGTTTCAGTAAAAGTCAGCATATTCGTTGCTGTGGTAACTCTATTTGCACTCTTCACCAAATTTTCCACTTGTCTTCAGGTCCAGATGCTTTCAACCAGCTGTTGCGTTCAGTTCCATCCATAAACTCTTACCGTTTAACACAGAACATTCATCGCCTCCTGCTTTCTTGGCTCACACATGCTAAATCACTGGAGATGCGAAAAAGATTACACAAGCAAAAACTTCAAGAACTTCATATACATGAACATCATTTTTTAGGGATACATCTTATAAAATGTTTAACAGGATTTAACTTGTTTTGACTTCCTATCTTTAAAATTAATTTGCTGATCAGAGTTTTTTCTTCCTGCTTTAAAAAAAACCCTTAACCATCCATTCCTGAGCTGTTTTTATCGGCATGCTATCAAAAGCTAAAAACAACTTTAAGGATGGAGTAGGGTTTTTA
Organism: Pseudolaguvia tuberculata; assembly: GCA_026260255.1. Taxonomy (NCBI): domain Eukaryota; kingdom Metazoa; phylum Chordata; class Actinopteri; order Siluriformes; family Sisoridae; genus Pseudolaguvia; species Pseudolaguvia tuberculata. Next base: position 1,138,985 of record JAOTRA010000029.1, on the reverse strand, counting down.
GGACGGAGTATAGGGGATGTGCTTGCTGATTGGTGGATGTTTGTGTAGGCTAGGAAATTAAGATATTTGTGGTAAAAATGTAGTAAAAAAAAGGTAACTATGGAGATATACTGAATTCGGTAGACGCCCTTACATTTATTTATGTTAGACAGCTGAAGAATTGAGGGTTAAAGGTCGTGCTCATGAACTCGCTTTGGTGTTTTGGGAGTGCTGGGAATGGAACCTTAGGCATTCTGGTATCAGTCCAAGACCCTAATCCCTAAGCCACCACTTCCTACATAATCCTCAAATGTTTGCATTTGTCATAAATGCCAAAATTTATTCCAATCCCAGTTGATGGACAGGAGGGGAACTGGCATTAATATTTGCTGACATCATTCGTTCATTCACTCATTCATCTGCTTATTCCCGAACTCGGGGTCACAGGGAACAACCACACACAGACTCACTTCTATGGACGATTTAAAATCACCAATCAACCTAATATACATGTTTTTTTGGAATGTGGGAGGAAACTCACACACCTGGAGAAAATCTACGCAAGCACAGAGTGAACATGCGAACTCCACACAGAAAGACCCCTTGGCCGAGAATCGAACCCGAGACCTTCCTGCTGTGACCGTGGTAAACACTGTACCACCACATCGCCACTTTTAGCTCGGCTTTACTGAGGTCCGGGTTTGTGACGAGGTTCTAGTTTATTCCAATATGTTTTTAGTCAGAATCAGGACTCTGTACAGGACATGAGAGTTTATCCACTCCAACCAGAACATTGCATGTCTTTAGGGAGATTGTTGGCTTTGTGCATAGGGACATTGTCATTCTGGAAGTCTATAAGCTCTAAACTGTTTAAGAACAACCGAAAAAGTTCAATGTTCTACACATCCAGGAACAAGGACAAGATAAGAGCAGGCTTATCTACAGATCTGTTTATCTTCATCTTTTCTCCAGATTTCATCTATGATCTCAGGTTTCTTTTTGCTCCTACTTATTTCTTCTATCTGTCCCTTTAGGTTGTTTATTAGATACCTTAGATACGTTGTCTAGTCAGATTCTGTGGTTTTCTCTAAGTTGTTTGATTTCCTTCTAGATTTTTTTGGTTTATTTTTGTTTCTTCCATCCTAAATGGAATACACTGCCACTTTGACCAGGATAAAGATATATGATGGAATGTTGGCTCAATATGATCATCAATTTGTAGTTTAGTTTATATATATTTTTTGGAGTGCAGAGAGACTTCAATCTTAGCTGCTTAAGTGTCTAGTGTTGGCATCTAATCTGAGTGATTACATAGCGTCACAGTATTTAATCACTGACTTTATGATCAAATAATCAGTCGTAGTATCTCCTTTGATTGATTCTTTAGTGGAACGGAGAGGCAGAGACTAATCTCAGCTATTCCACGAGACGCCCAAGTGTGTATGTTCATCTAATGATTGTGAGGCTGAAGGGTTAGTCGACGAGAGCCACGACATTTGGTGTAATTCACCAGCGCAAGAGTTTGCACTTTAAAGCCAGGCGATCGGACGTCCATGAGGTTGAGAGTTAATTAGAGCTTTGAAAGCCTATCAGTGCTGTTTGATTGCTGACTCTCAAAATGGCCACTATTTGGTATGCTTCAAAAGTTCTTCTTCCCTCCCTCTCCCCTCCCAGTGAGGGCTCTACAGAAGGCAAATTATTTGTTTTAATTGCTTGTAGGTGGAGAGACAGGATACTTGACATATTTGTGTTCAATCCTTTGCATTTTTATATCAGAAAAGTGGAGGAAAAGCGTTGTTAGAAGGAGTTAATTAACAAATACGAGAAATGTGCTAGTGGTGCGTTCGCAACAGGCAAGCCCATGAGTACTAACAACAAAGTGCTACATAAATCAAAGTGCTTTGCCCTGCCAAAGCCGAACCCTTGGGAGGTACCGTAGCGCTTAATTAGAATCTAGAAGGATCTTGTTTTAAGTGTTGGCTGATCAAGCTCTTGAATAACAATGACGAATTAAGCCCACCAACCGCCAGCTGTGTATTTTGGAATGTGGAAAACATTATATCTTATTTCTACACAGTTAATAAAGCGGTATGGGAACGGCGCCATGCTAAAGGCACTTCTGTTTCATGTAGATTTGTAGCGGCATATTAAGCTTAGGATTACTGTTACTGGCAGCCATGCCGCCAGAATTAGTCCAGTGTGTTCATTTTGAAATTACCCAGATGAGGTTACATAGACTATATCGATTTTATGAGGCTATTTATGAAAGCTTTCTTTTCACAGTGTCATATATAGAAACGTGTCGGCTGGTGTTAATACTTGGGGATTCATGGGAAAATTGGAGTAGCATGGTTTTGGTTCCTGGGATTTAACACAGGTTTAAAAATGGCTTTATGACACACCATCATACTAAAAAACCAGAGTCTGTGTTTTACATTTGTCCAGCGTTTGAATTTTCCAGTGCAAGGACGTATAATTGGATAATCGTCCCCACTGTATGTCTATATTGGTTGAATAAATAGAGTTCATTTCCAAGATCATTGTGGAAACTGTCCAAACCATTCTGGACCACTGAGGAAATAGTTTTATCTCTTCATCGTATAACTTTTTTTATCTCCCAGAAGTGATCTGAGTAAAACCTATGTAAAATACCATTCATTCATTCATTCATTCATTCATTCATTCACCTACAACCTACTTATTCCTTAATTTGGCATGGAAGACATGGGAGTCTGCTGGAACCTATCCATCCCAGCTTACACAGGGCGAGAGGCAGGGGTACACCCCGGTCAGGTCGCCAGTCTATCGCAGGGCCACGCATAGACAAAACACACACACACACACACACACACACACACACACACACACACACACACACACACAAAAACTTATAATCACCAATCAACCGGAGAACCCAAGGGGAGAACATACAAACTTTGCACAGAAAGACCTCCGGCCCAAGAATCGAATCCGGGACTAACCACCACAACACCGCACCGCTGGTCATAACATATAAGCCATCCAAAAAAAGCTTTCAAACAATGTCTTGAAATACTTTGGTTTGTCCCACTGATGTTCTTCCTCTAAGGAACTGCTAATGTAAAAAAGAACTATCGAAAAATCCTGAGTTAAATAGTTTATAACTTTAATATATGTGCATATCTGACATTTGGTGGACATCTGTTTATCTCATTTTCTAATCCCAATGATCAGTGAATGGGTTGAGGTCCTCGTCTGGTGGCCCTGCAGAGACAGCTTGGCTGAGTTGAGAATTAAACCCACTCCGTCTTAGGAATATTGCAGGCTTAGTAGGGACAGGTATTGGATTCGACTATAAGGACTTTTATTTTGTGACCATTTGACTCACAAGTCACATTGCATTAGTGAGTGGATTATATGCAATCAGGACACTTCACTAAAAACAGCTATGTTAAAGGGAATGACTGACACTTGTGAGAGTTGTGTGGAGTACAGTGGTGCAGATGTGCCACAGACGGGCATATGGACTGCCTGTCTCGCTTGGCACCACAAACAGCCATCTGGCCCTAATTATCTCTTAAACACGCTTTGTTATACATGACAACCCTGATCTGACAGCATCTCCACCAGTGTGTGAAACGCAGTGCCTCTGGCGAGAGAGTGGAATAACAGATTAGAAGGCATCAGTCACACAGAGCTTGATTTGAATATTACCGGATGAATGCGAGAGCAGATCGAGGTAACACCGTACTTGATCTTTAGCTCTTTTAGCTTTTAGTTATTAACCAATTGTTAGCTTTACGTGTGCCTTTATTGTCGAAGACTCCTTTCACAAGGTTCAGACAAATTTTTCCAATTGGATGCAAGAAATTTATGAATCGTTTACCTTAACATAGAACTATCTTTGCAGTATTTGGTATATGTTTTTATCCAGTGCAACTGGGAAATCGAATCCCAGTTTTTCTAGTGACCGGTTTTTCTTTAACCACTAAACTACCCCTTTCTCAAAAATACGAAACAAAAACATTTGCCCACCTTTAGGACTAGATAAGAGTTATCTTTCATTTTCTTTTCTGGTGTTTGTTAGACCTTTGGGCAATTGAGAGTGTTGGGTTATTTACATTCCCAAGATTTGTAAATGTAAATATCGAGCAACTTGTATCTCTTTCACGATGGTGCCGGGCAGATGCCCAAACTTTAACCTGAATGTCCTATTTGGGGAACCGTCCCTAAAAGCTTGCTGATCTCAAATGGGAACCAATGTCATCATTGGAACAATTTTTAAAAAGCCAATCAAAATCCTCTCGCTGATTTTAATTTTGATTCTACTAAATGCTTTACTAAAAGTTCTTTTTAACGTTGATAACATGAATTCGGTTGTATTTTTAGCAGCGTTGTAAAAAGAACGTGAAGATAAATTGAGCTAGCCCATTGCAAACTGAAGCTAGTTCGGAATGAGTGGTGGGCTTGGCCGGGCACTGGTGGTGTTGGGAATTAAACCCACAATCGTTTTGTTAGCAAGTCAACAATTTAACGACTAAATATCCCACACTTTAGCTGGACATTTACACCGTTTGGTAGACATTTCCATTTCTATTTACATCAGTTGGCAGACGCCCTTATCCAGAGCGACTTACAGCTGAGCAATTGGTGGGTTAAGGACCCACAGTAGTTGCTTGGTGTTGCTGAAAATTTAACCCCAGACTTTCTGGTAAGACCTTAACCACTAGGCCACCACTACCCCTAACTAACTAAAGGGCCTGGCTGTGATCATTCAATCAGCAACCAATGAGCTACCACTTACTAGTTTATTAAGGCTATATTGCAAGTTGACATGGCCATACCTTTGACACTTCATCCTTCTGTGGTGTGAATGCCTTTTGTTTGTTCAGCATTGTTAGGTTTCTTATCTGTTTGTTGTTAGCGTCGTCTGTCCACAACACTGACACCTTAAGTGTTGCAAACATTTGCACCTGCCTGTGCATAATGATACCTTTTAGCCTCCAGAAACTCACTCTTTTGCATGCTTGTGTTCAGCTTGTGAAGATGGTAATGGAGATCAGTGACACTTCACTTGGTATGGATTGCCTCTTCATTATTACATGATTAATCAATAATAATTGATAAATAGTAATCAATTTTGGCAAATTTCTTAAAAAAAAATAATTAGGATGGAAGACTAGGATACAAGGCTTTGGGAGTTTTCGAATTTTTATTTACAGCTTCCATTCTATAAAATTAAGTCCAGAAAATCCAATAAACATCTAAGTCAGAATTGGTTCTGGTGTCTCATGAGATTCTCAACTCACCGCCAAAACCCAATGTCTTTAACTGGAGTAAAAGATGAGATAAAGTCTCTCTCTCTCTCTCTCTCTCTCTCTCTCTCTCTCTCTCTCTCTCTCTCTCTCTCTCTGTCATTGTTTGCCATGTTGATAGAATGGCAGAGAAAGATCTCTCGCTTTACCAGCCTGATGGTTTGTCATACTGCTTTGTCCTATGGGTCTGACTTGCTCTTTTTATTATCTATAATTGTCAGTGTGATTTGTCAGCATGATTTGTTGCAGGTTGAGGCTTTAGGCGGACCCGAGCATTCTGCACCTACACACACCGAAGCTGATGTCTTTCCCTGAAACGTAGAGCTAGAAAAACAGGTCAAAGGCAGCAGCCTAATGAAGACAGATGTCTCGCTGCTGGTACTTGTGTAGGAGATGCTGCTCAGCAATTGGTATGGGTTCGAGATTTGTGTGTTCTGCTGTTTATTTCTGAGTTTTCAGTTTTCCCTTTCGGATTTAAGGTTTGAGCTGAAATACAGAACAGAGCTGTGGTACCAATCAGTTCTTTTGGTTGCAGGTGGTCAGCATAGTGGATTCAAATAGTACAGCAACTTACATATAACTTCTTATTATAACTGAGCAATTTGTGGTTATGGGTAAGTGGCCCAATGGTGGTACGCTTGGTGGTACTGGGAATCGAACCCTGATCTTCTAATGGCAGCACAACACCCTAACCACTGCCCTACCACTTCCCTCGTATAAATCACTGTATGTGAGCATGTCAAAGATTAATTAACTAATTACTCTTTTTACATTAATTAATTAGTTCAGTAATTAATTGTTTTATTTATTTGCTTATTATTCATTCATTCTGCTTATTTCCTGATTCGTGGTCACAGGGGTCTGCTGGAGCCTATCCAAACACACATAGGGCGAGAGACAGGGGTACACCCTGGACAGGTGGCCAGTCCATTGCAGGACCATACAACTCCTATGTGGGAGGAAACCAGATTACCCAGAGGAAACCCGTACAAGTGCGGGAAGAACATGCAAATTGCACACAGAAAGACCTCCGGCCCGGGAATCGAACCCGGGTCCTTGTTTTGAGGTGACCAGTAAAATAAAAGAAATGTATTCAGAAATGAATCGAATCACATTCAAATAAATCTGATGCTGGTTGAAGGGCGGCGAGTTGGCATAGTGTTAAGCATGGTCAACTCACAATAGGCTCTGGGTTTGATTCCTGGGCAAGGGGTTTTTCTGTGTGGCCCTGAGATGGACTGGGATCCTCTCCAGGATTTATCTCTGCCTCTCGCCCTATGTGAGCTGGAAGACACTTTAGCAGAGCCCCGTGACCCCGAATAATCTGGACAGAAGATGAATGATTGTGATTGAGATGAATCCATCTATGCCTTCGTAGATCCACCACAAAAGAAAAAATTCTTCTCTCAATTTTCACATAAAAGTGTTTTCTTCATGTAATAACAGCTTCTGTTTAAATCAACCTCAATCTCAACACCTCCCAGAGTAACAAAAAGAATCCCACAATTCCCGTAATCTTTTCTAGTGTGGTTCCGCCATCGCCCTGCGTTTGCCTGAGGAATAATTTTACACCGCGACTGAATGAATCTTTAGTACGCCTTTGTTCCCGAGTTCTCTAAAATGTCATCGTAATGGCGAGAAATGAATGGCGAAGATTGGGTATCATCATTTACCCGCCCCCCCGCCCAACCTTCTCCTTCCTTCTTCCTTTTTCTAGTGAATCATAAACTACGAAAAGAAAAAAAAATGTTTAAGATGACAGATCAGGTATAAATGCGACTGAGGGAAATCAATGAACACTCAAAACAGATTACTCACGTCCACCGAGGAGAAACAAACGGGTGCGAGAAAGTGATGCTGTCAAGCTGAGGTGTTTAAACAGAAGTGCATTTTTCGCAGCAAGGTTGTCAGTTCAGTGTGAATAGGAAGTAATGGATGCGAGCTTAATACACCAGTGAGTTTAGCTTGAATAGCTGCACCTGTCGCGTCGCATTAAAAATTGCGTAAACATAACCAGTCTCGTTATGTAACAAACCATGGCATTTTTATTCACTTTTTCTTCTATTTGACTTTTTTTGAGGTATGAAACTGTAGCACATTCCTATCATTTTTTCTCTCTCGAATTAGCTTTAGCAACACTGCTAACCTCTCTCCCGACCTGTTGATCTCTTCATTTCTCCACAAACTTCCTGGCTGGTGTGCGGTTTTCAGCAGGGTCTCCTGTCAGGATTGACACTGCTACATAACCACAACTTGGAATGTCGCACAGTTCTGGGAAGGCATCCAAGATTTAAATTAGACAATAACCTTTGCTCACTCAAATAAGGCCCCCGCACACACACACACACACACACACACACACACACACACACACACACACACACACTATTTTCTTTAGTTTCCTTTGCACAGCTTTAGGCTGATGCATTTGTTTAATACACTGAAACCATGGCAATATAATGGACTGATATAGGATTCAGCTCTTAGCAGGTTGTATTGAACAGATTTATGGAGACTCCATAGGTTCGAAGATGCTTTTTTAAATTATTATAGGATTTCTAATAAAAAAGTTTAGGTTTAAGACGAATGTCAGTTGTACTGCATTATTCTGTATCCTATTTCTGTGTCCTGTGTGTGTGTTTGGAAGCTATATGTGTAATATATAATACATGGATTATATGTGTGTGTGCCTGTGTGTGTGTGTGTGTGGGTGTGTGGTTGTGTGTGTGTGTGCAGCTCAAATGTTTCTGTAGCTTCATTGTGGCAGCCGTCCAATAGCGCTGCACTCCCACTGATCAAAGCTGTAATTCAGCCAGAGTGTGAGTGCGGTATTTATGGTAGAACAGTATGCGAGTGTGTGTGCACAATGGGAGATGGCGAGCGCAAGGAGCCAATGGGCATTGTCATTAATCCGAGGTGTTCAGACATGACAAAATGGCATCGGTGCTAGAAACAGTTCTATTACGCTAGAGCAACAGATGCAGATGTCATCAGTCCCCTCAGTCCCCACTAACATCTGCATCCATCAGCTTAAATTCTCCTCACTGAAAATGTTACATCTCCTTTATGCTGGATAGCCTGCTGAACTTTATTCTATTTTTATTCACCCTAATTCAGGGTCCCCGGAGTCTGCTGGAACTTTTCCCATTGCACATAAGGTGAAAGGCAGGGGTACACATAGCTGAACAAACACACACACACACACACACACACACACACACACACACACACACACACACACACACACACACACACACAC
>JAOTRA010000029.1:810942-823628 GCA_026260255.1 Pseudolaguvia tuberculata | reverse complement strand
TTATTATTATTATTATTATTATTATATAACAGAACCCCCCTGCCAGCATACAAATCTACCAGATAAATAAAAGTAAGAACACGTCTTGGAAGGTGACAGAAGACATGCGTGCGAAGATACGTTAAGCTCGAGTTGGTCCAGAATGTTTAGGAAATAACATCAGGGACCACTTTCAATAAAATAAAAGAAATGAATGGCAACGTTTGTTATTCCGCGTCAAAATGACCCAAGCAGAGCATTTTTCAAGCTGAAATGCATCACCTGTTGGCTTCTCTGCACATGATGCACCTAATTTTGTTTAAGTTAAGCCCACCTCGAAGCTACTTTCCATTCCTCTTTTGTAAAGAACACTTTGCCCAAAGTTTGGCTAAGAAAATGGGAGCCTGAGTACTGTCACATCCAGTCATGACGGAAGAACCGTATGGCGGAGAAGTGGAAGACTCACACTTTCTCCCTGTTGGCCCATCACCGAGGGTGGGATGTTGAAGCTGTTTTAACCTTTGCCAACCTCCCTCTGTGATGAGGTGAGGAGAGATCAGGTCACAGCGTGTCCTCGTGTACTGCATCGCTGACCCCCAGAGAGCCTGCTAAAAGCGAGTGTAGCAGGAACTGCCGCTTTACTGAGAGGGGGGGGCATGAATGCCGTTGTTTTCTCCTTTCACCCCGGCAAACCCAAAGAGAGTCTCAGATACTACAAGAGCTCAAACAGGCTTATACCAACCACACAGCAACAAATAGCAGCAAATACGCAGGGCTTCAGCTGCTTGTCCTTTTTATGGTAGAAGTTTTGGAAGTGGCTTTGAAAGCCTGGCTTTGCTTTTGTCAAGTCTTTCCTCACACCCCTCCGGTTTTAGAACCATGTCACCAATGCACAGCCCAAGCAAAGCTGACCAAAGGACAAGAGCTTTACCCCATCTAGTGTTCATAGAGACATTTCCTAAAGACTGTAAAAGAGAGAGGGGGTATGGGAGGGATGGGAGAAGAGTGGGAAGGACAGGCGTAGAGAGAGAGAGAAATGAGGAGGTCAACAAATGAGTTGCTCTTCAAAAGTAGTCTGACGCTGGAAGAAGAAAACAATGTAGGAATTTCTGCATTTCTTTAAATCTTTTATTCACATTTTCTGTCTCTTTTTTAATTTGTTTCTGTTGCATTTTGTTTCTTTTCCCGGTCGCATGTTCTCATTGGAGCCCGGTGGCATGTTAAGAACCCAGAGTCCACGGCTCTGTGAAAGCGGGATCTCATTAGAACCAGTGTTTCATTTCGGCTTGACGCACTAATCCGCCACTCGACTCCCGTCTCGAACCTGCCGCAAGCTTTTGCATTACAGATAATCTCTTTGCTTCTTCAAGCATGCACGCTGAAGTCAAACTGCTGCTTCGCATTTCTTTCGGATGGAACTCAGACAGTCATGTCGTTTTCTTGAATGTAATTTATGTCGGCTATTTGTTTTTATTTACAAATTGATACACTTCCATGTAGGAAATTTCTGCAAGTGCTAAACAGATTATTACAAATATTCTAAGCATACCGATTTGTTAAAGTCTGTCGATGTCAAAGACATGATGCAATAGAAATGTACGATATTTTCAAATTACTTTATATATATTTAATTAACAACTTGTTGAATAGCTAAACTGATTAAAGTGCAGCACTATATTTATTAATTATCCTAGAATTTCCTTTACACGCTGCTTACGTTTACTATTGGGAATATAGGTGCCTTTCAATCTTGCACTTAAACTAATGCAAACAGATTAACTCCAAAGCTTTAACATAAACCGCTTGCTATTCCTGTTTAATCTCCTCTCCTCCCCCTCCTCTACACCAAACCCTCTTTTCTCCTCATTAGCCACACCTAAATCCTTTTCTTTTTCCTTTTCAGTTTTAATATTGAAAACTTTTCATCATAAAGTTGACTTTTCCCGTGCGGTGGGCACGGAGGTGGTGTGAGGCACGGCTTTGGTGTCATGGAAACTTTAGCGTTATCTGATGTTCCAGCACAGAGAAACACTGAGGGAAGATAATCCGTGAATTAAAGAGGATCTGTTCTAGAGGCTGCCGTGATGAGCAGGATAGACCCCTCGCCCCCTCGGCCCTGCTTCGACGCTCCCATGCTGGGGAACAATGGGGAGCCGTCCTGTCTCCCGGCAGGGCCGGGACACACTTCTGCAGGGGTTTCATTTGCAAATGAGTCCCCACACTGATGAAAATGTAGAGGGCAAAGCTACACAATGAAAGGGATTCATAGAAAATTGCAATTTGTAAATCAACTCGTATGTAAAACAGCAAGATTTTTTCGAACGGATACAAAGAACAGGCTGGGCGAGAAAGAGAGAGAGCGAGGGAGAGAGAGCGTGAGAGAGAGAGAGAGAGAGAGAGAGAGAGAGAGAGAGCGCAAGAGAGAGAGATGGATGTCTGAAGAGAGACACAGTCCAGCCCACAGGGATGAACGAGAGGGCCAGAAAAGAATCAAAAAAGTATTTCACTTTGCTTTAAAATATTATATTAATTTAATTTTAAAAAATATATTGTTTATTAGTGTTAATTATTTATCTCAATTCATTTTGTGATACTTTTTCTTTCCTTTATTTATTTTTCCTGTATTCATTTATTATATTACATTTCATTCTTTAAGAGATATATAATAATATGTATTATGCTTATGTTAGCACCTTTAGCGGCTACAACAAGACGCTGCTGAACACGGATGGACTCGCTAGCGTTTGTCAGACCCCTGATTGCAGACTGGCTGGATCCAGATTAGTTTAGTGACAGGGATAACCTGTCTGAGAAGCAAAGGGCTGTTTAAAAATCAGCAAAGTTGACAGCAACTTGAAAGTGTAATAAGTCCTTCAAAATGCTTGATTTGCACCTAGTGGACATGTAAGCTTTGAGGAGCACAAAATTATTGGAAATCAATGTCTCTCTATGAAATTTCATTAGGCCCCAATGTCCTCGGTTCATAGTATTTTATGTTTTGATGGATTGTCTGAAGAAAATGATTACCTAAGCTGGTAGGATTTGGGGAATTCAGCTAGAATCGCTCGGAGATCACTTTTCATCAATATCTCACATTCATGTCTCATGATTCATGTTGCTCATCTGTGGAGCAGTTGTTTCTTTCTTTCTTTCTTTATTTATTTATTCTTCATTTTAACATGAACATTGCTGGGCTTTATTGTTCCCGTGGTATTTTTTGGTAAATGTATAAACAGGATAAATGTTAAACTGATTAACAGAAGATTAACCACAAAAGAATTGAAGAGATAAAGCTGCTTCTTCAGCTGCAAAACATTTCTAATCACTAATCCTCTTGTTCTCTCTCTCTATCTCTCTCTCTCTCTCTCTCTCTCTCTCTCTCCCTTTTTGTGTCCTTACTCATTTTTTTTTCTTTTCAGGGGACACAGAGCCCAGGCTGGATGAACCCCCCTGCATTGATTCGGGTGCCTATGTCTGTGGCAGATGCTGTGCAGAGTTCTTTGAACTGTCGGATTTTGAACAACACCAGAAGAATTGCACTAAGAATCAATTAGTTCTGATAGTGAATGAGAATCCCGTTTCTCCTTCCGAAACCTTCTCTCCAATCTCTTCTCCCCATAATCCTGATGAGCAGGTGAATGACATGACTAATAACACAGATCAAGTGGAGTGTGCTGACCTTTTAGACCATAATTCACTGGATAAAGAAGAAGCTATGGATATGGATGTGTCTGCAATGTCTGTTTGCCATGATGACGCTGGTGGACACACAGAGGAAAACAGTCCCATTGATGGCAGCAGTGAAGGAAGCCATGGGAGTAGGGGTAGTACTTCATCTAGTCTGAGCGGCTCTGCTATCTCAGCCTCACTACCTCAGCTTGATAATCTGACAGAACTAGGAAACTTCTCTGTGATGAACAGCAACGTTATCATCGAAAATCTCCAGAGCACCAAAGTGGCAGTAGCCCAGTTCTCTCAGGAGAAAAGATCAGCAGGAGGACAGAGGATTGCGGTGCCTGCACTCATGGAGCAGCTTCTAGCCCTACAACAACAGCAGATTCACCAGTTACAGCTGATAGAACAGATTCGTCATCAAATCCTATTGCTGGCATCCCAGTCACCTGAGATACAACTGCCACCCAAATCGTCACCTGGGACTATAGCTTCATCTGCAAACCCACTAACCACACTCAGCTCTCATCTGTCCCAGCAGCTAGCAGCTGCGGCAGGTCTAGCACAAAGTCTAGCTAGCCAGTCTGCTAGCATCAGTAGTCTGAAGCATATAGCTAGTGCAGCAAAGCTACCTCAAAGCAACTCTGGAATGGGTGAGTCATCACAGAGTTTGGGAGCACTGGGAACAGCTGTCGTAAACACACAAACATCAGACAAGAGGATTGGATTTGTTGGAAGTCTCCATTCCCAGCTAGCAGCCCCCTCACTGGCAAAGTCATCTACACCGTCATTTGGGATTTCAAGTTTGCTTAATCCTGTGGCTAATTCGCTTCTACCTCAGCCCCCACCAGGAAATCCAATGTTCTCCAGTGCGCTTCCTAGTGTTGGAACCACAGTGGAGGATCTCAATTCACTTGCTGCATTAGCTCAACAAAGAAAAAACAAGCAACCCAGTATATCATCCTTCGAACCGAAGAGCAACTCGGAGGAGGCATTCTTCAAACATAAGTGCAGATTTTGTGCCAAGGTGTTTGGGAGTGACAGTGCCTTGCAGATTCACCTGCGTTCGCATACAGGAGAGAGGCCATACAAATGCAACATCTGTGGCAACCGCTTTTCGACCCGTGGCAACCTGAAGGTTCACTTTCAACGTCATAAAGAGAAGTATCCTCACATCCAAATGAACCCATACCCAGTTCCAGAGCATTTAGACAGTATTCCAACCAGCACTGGAATTCCATATGGCATGTCAATGGCACCAGAGAAACCAGTCACTAGTTGGCTAGATAGTAAGCCTGTTTTATCTACCCTGAGCTCATCAGTTGGCATGTTGCTCCCACCCACCATACCAAGTCTACCCCCGTTCATCAAGAAAGAGGAAAATCATTCGGTGGCTATTACAAGCCCTTCCCATTCAGCTAAAAGTGACTCAGGACCAGCAGAACCTTCTACAAAAAGCAGCGATGGTGTGTCAGAAGAAGGTGATGTTGCAACATTGCCTACCTCACACGGGAAAACTGAGGAAAGTAGCCAGCCTTCTAGCTCCATAACGAACACAAGTTCTGTGGGAGATAGCAAGATAGAATACACTATTTCTAACAGCCCTCCTATGACTACCAACCCACTGATGCCCCTGATGTCGGAGCAGTTTAAGGCTAAGTTCCCATTTGGAGGACTTCTTGATCCTTTACAAGGTTCAGAAACTTCGAAACTGCAGCAATTAGTAGAAAATATTGACAGAAAAGTGTCAGACCCCAATGAGTGCGTCATCTGTCATCGAGTTCTCAGTTGTCAAAGTGCACTAAAAATGCATTATCGTACTCATACCGGGGAACGGCCCTTTAAGTGCAAAATCTGTGGCCGTGCCTTTACCACAAAGGGTAACCTGAAGACTCACTACAGTGTACATCGTGCCATGCCCCCTCTTAGGGTGCAGCACTCTTGTCCCATTTGCCAGAAGAAGTTCACTAATGCTGTTGTCTTGCAGCAGCACATTCGAATGCACATGGGTGGCCAGATTCCCAACACCCCTCTTCATGACAGTTACCCAGAGTCAATGGGCTCTGACACTGGCTCATTTGATGAAAGAAATTTTGACGATTTAGATAACTTTTCTGATGACAACATGGAGGGAATAGAATATGGTCCAGACAGCAGTGTTTCAGATACACCTAAATCAGTGGATGCATCCCAAGACAGCTTGTGTTCTTCACCTACACCACATGAGCATTTAGGTGTCGACCATCAGGATAAGAACTCACTTATACATGGACAGGGACTTATACATGAGTCACAGTTAAATAGAGCAAAAATGGCAGAAAATGGCTCATTTGAAGGTGATCACTTCACAAATGATTCCTCATCACCTGGATGTGATGTGGAAAGCCAAAGTGCAGGAAGTCCAGCTGTCTCAGAATCTACCTCCTATATGCAAGCTCCATCACCTTCTAGCGGTGTTCCCCATCAGCGCAAATCCCCCAGTCTGGAGGATCGTCAACAAAGGACACTATCACTGGAGCACATAAGTGCAGGCCTCATGCAAACCCATTCCTCAGGTCTTGGGGCTCTTGACCTAACTTCCATGAACCCGTCTAAAGACCCTCTGGGCATGTTCTTCCCCTTTCGTGATCGAGGCATTTCTAGGAACACATCATGTGACATTTGCGGAAAGACATTTGCCTGTCAGAGTGCCTTGGACATCCATTACCGGAGCCATACCAAAGAAAGACCTTTCATTTGCACAGCCTGCAACAGGGGCTTCTCCACCAAGGGTAATCTAAAGCAACACATGCTGACCCACCAAATGAGAGATTTGCCTTCCCAACTTTTTGAGCCTAGCACTAGCCTAGCATCCAGCCCTACCCCATCTCTGCTTTCTGTTGGGTCGTTGCCCTCCCTGATCAAGGCTGAAAATGGTTTTCTTCATGCTCCTCAACATGAGAATAAAGATCTTCCCTCAAGCATAGTGACCTCTTCAGCTTCTACGTCTCCAGTGCTCTCAACTGCGCCTCCGAGACGAACACCCAAGCAGCACTACTGCAACACATGTGGGAAGATGTTCTCTTCTTCTAGTGCTCTGCAGATCCACGAAAGGACCCACACTGGGGAGAAGCCCTTTGCCTGCACCATCTGTGGACGTGCATTCACCACTAAAGGAAATCTCAAGGTAACTACTTCTGGAGGCTGTCATGTAAATGAGAATGGTTTTGTTTTATTTCTAGTCAGTTTGTTCAAAATAATAGTAATAAACGAGATCTTTCATGTATATTTTTGGAGGTGTACATTTTGTAAAACGTTCACTTAAGACCATGGCATTGTGCACTAATACAAAAGGTAATAAGAAAGAGAACACCTCCGCCGTGCTGAAATAAAGGTGTACAAGTGGAAAGGTTGAGTCACCCATTAATATGAATATTGGGCAGAAACCTGAGAGTGTGACTGATGGAGCACAGCCAGGATCGCTTCAGTTAACAGGCTTTAACTACTCTTGAGTTGCTGAATGCTCAGTATTTTTCCAGAATTATCTTGTGAAAAACGTGAGATTCTCTTTGATCATAAAGGGAAAAGAGCCCACACTCACCGATAAACAGGAACGGGGGGTGTTTATGTGGGCATGTGTGATCACACTAGTCTCCTGTAAAAAAACTTAAGGAAACCTGACACACAGGCAGCTTCATTTTCAGGAAGCAATGTAAATCTCTAACTAGAGACTGACCCCCCCCCCACGCACCCACCCTAATAAATCAGCAATTATGGTGTATTTATTAAGAGAAGTAAAGGACATGTGCAACGGAAGGTGCATTTCACAGCTTACTTTATTAGCAAAGGTCTTGCATCAAATATTTATCATCCTGTCTTTTGTGCCCAGCTAATTCATGCTAACGCTCAATCATTTCCCAGCATAAAACAGCATGACAAACATACTGTACATGTGAAGCACGCCCTCTATTTTTATTTTTTCCCTCAACAGGCTTAGAAGTGTGTAGCGAAATTAGCCTAACAATGGAAAATAGTTTCAAATTGATGTCATGTGTTTGTAAGGAGAACCTGAACGGTATCAGGTCCGGTTTTTATCCCCGGTTCGAAATGAGAGAGTTTAGGAACGAATCGGGGTCTATACCATATTATGTAGCGGCTTGCGAGCTAGGCAATGACACTGCAATTAATCGAAGTCTTCGTCTGCTTCTAAAGTAAAGGTGTGTTTATAAAACGTATTAGATTCCCTTAAAAGCATGACTTTAATTGTTTCTTTCCGAGAGCGTTTTTCTAAACACGGGCAATTTAATTTTTCCATTGCATCATTTTATTTTCAACCAGACGACCAATCTGCAAACATTACTAACCGTACTGTTCTTTTTTCTTCTGTGTGTGTGTGTGTGTGTGTGTGTGTGTGTGTGTGTGTGTTTAGGTGCATATGGGTACTCACATGTGGAACAGTGCCCCAGCGAGACGAGGACGCAGGCTTTCTGTGGACGGTCCTATGGCATTCTTGGGCACAAACCCAGTCAAGTTCCCTGAGCTCTTTCAAAAAGACTTATCCAGCAGGGTCGGTAATGGAGACCCAACTAGCTTCTGGAACCAGTATGCTGCTGCTTTCTCCAACGGCCTGGCAATGAAGACTAACGAGATCTCGGTAATTCAGAACGGAGGACTTCCACCACCGCTGTCTGGTAGCGTAGGCAACGGAGGCAGTTCTCCGATCGGTGGGCTGACAGGCAGCATGGACAAGTTGCATAACTCTGAGTCGAACGCAGCACTAGCCGGCCTGGAGAAAATGGCCAGCTCGGAAAACGGCACTCATTTTCGCTTCACTCGTTTTATGGAGGACAACAAGGAGATTGTCACTAACTAAAAAGACATGCAGCGCTTCTAATGGTACAAGCCGGTCCACCAAAACACACAGCAAGACACGTACTTATACCTGCACAACATGCGAACCAGTGCAAGAAAAAAGATTCCAGACTTTAGTTACAGAAGAGAACTTGCTTTTTTGTACAATGTACAACATATTAATGTTTTACAAAGCTTATTTATTAGTGATTATAACCTTTGCTCGAAAATGGAAGTGGAAACATTAACAGTTACTTAAGATTTTTTTTATTTTATTTTGTTTGTTTCTTCTTGTTCTGTTTTACCACCAGAACAGAGCTGTGTGATTGTGTAAAATTGTGCTTTTAAAACTTTTAGCATTTCTGGATGGATAACATTTTACGTTAGTATTAAATTATTTCTTATCAGTAGTATGTATAACAAATCTGTTCATGTTTGTGATGCATTAGAGCTTGAATATGACTGTAAATAATGTACACTGATCTGTGCTAGATGGTTTACCAGCTGTATTAACACCCCCCCCCACCCCATTAAATAATAGCCTATTTTTTTTCTCTCCATCAGGCAGGAAACATAAGATGAGGTCTATTATAAAACTTTTTTATTTAAGTAAAAGAAATCAAGCGGGCATAACGACGTCTGAGCTGTTTTTAGAGATGAAATTCTTGTTTTCGGTGTTTATTGTACTGTGGACATTTTTTTTTTCTCACATTCTTTCTTGAGTTTTCTCCTCGAGTTCTTGTTGCTACAAAGCTTTGAATAGCTTAATTGTTACATGAGTAAACACAAAGGAAGGTCTACATGGTTTATACCCGAGAATGAGATTAAATGCATTCTGTCCGATACACATGTTGAAGTAAAAATAAGTGCTGGTTTTGTATATCTTTATCTACTATTTTGTTCTTGCCGTGTCCCATATTTGTACATATACGGACGTATGTCTGATGAGAAACAGGAAAAAAAATCAACAAAAATGTAAATAACATGGCTCATAAGATATACACTTGACTGGGTGTTGGGGAGAAGGAGGAGGAGGGTGGAGGGGATGGATGGATGGATGGGCGGGGGACAGTCTGGGCAATGCATAGTGTTTTTTATAAGTATATGATGTATAGGTTTGAAAACCGGTGGACTGTTACATGCACTTTTATTGGAAAGGTGAGAAATCTTTCAAGGGTCCAGTTTCTCTACAGTTTAATACCTGTTCAATATTATACTGTTATTAATTATTCTAATAATCAAATACATCTGATTTGGTTTCCTGGATTTTTTTTTTTTTAATTACTCAAAAGAAAAATCTTCTGTCTCCTCTTCTTCATCATCGTCATCCTCTTTTAAATTAGCAAAACTAAAGATCTTCACGCCTCTTCTTCTTCATCATCTTCTTCTTCCTCTTTTAAATTAGCAAAACTAATTCCTTTCCCAGATTGATTATTAGTCTTTTTGTATTGTTTGTCTAGCATTTCCTGCTCGGTTCGAATGCACCGGATTTAATGTGACGCACCTTTAGTGTTCTTCTAAAACAGGCTGCATTAGCATCGACCCTCACCCCTGTGATCTGTTTGGATGGAAATGCAATTTAGTAAGAACTGGACAGGCCGATGGCCATTAAAAACCATACCGCAGCGCAAGTCCGATTTCAGTTCATCATTGGACCGGTTGTCAGGTCTCTGAATCTTTAATTAAAGCATCGATCGCCTCCTGTCTCTCTGCGTTTGTGTGGATGGCTGCGATTGATCAGGTCTGCCTATCTGCTTAAACGGGAAACTTTTTATATATTTCCTTTCTTTCCTTTTCTTAAAGCTGGAAACAAATCCCAACCTTAGACCTACATATTCAACTACAACCTGTAGCTTAAACTTATTATAAGACTATCAATTCTTTTTTTTTTTTTTTTTTTTTTTTTTTAACTCAAATCGCAGAAGAAAATGTTCAAATCCCCCAGGCTTTATTTTCTACAGGGGAATTGATCTTGCTTAATTACTTTTTCCCCTCTTTCTTTAGAGAAACTTAACGTCTTTTATTTTGTAGACCACGGTGAATTATAATTGTGCCTTTCCACAATATTTCCACAAACTATTTTAGAATTATTTTACATTTTGCGGATAATTAAATAATTGCTTCAATCAGGTTATAAACGCTTATAAGCAGGTTACACAAATGAAATCAGGCCAAAACAAGTGTCACCTGCGGATGACGGATATTCCGCTCTTTCATCTGAAGCGATTCTTTTTCTTTTATCTCTCTTTTTTTCTCCTCTTTTCCCACCAGCTGCCCTTCATTTAACACTTCGTTGCACTTCCGGCAGCGCGGACTCTGTTAAGCCGGGCTCAAACCCCGCCAGTTCACATACCACCCACCCTTTAAACCACCACCCCCCCCCCCCATCTAAACTACCCCACAATATTTTAACATCATGTACAGGCTATAAAATCATGCTTCTTTCTTCCTCTCCATCTGGACCTTTGATTAAATAAATAGATAAATAAATAAATAAATAAATAAATAAATAAATAAATAATTAAATATTGCCGTGATTCCCGAAACCGCACATCTGAGCGCGATTTTAATATACAAATAAAAAAAAGATACAAAACGTTAGAAATTTAATTATGATTATTTAATGTAACCTAAATTAATTGTCATTATTGTATCGATTTATTAGTTTTATTGTTTTAATATGAATTTAGGCCCTGTGCTGGGATAGGCACCAGCAGACCCCTGTGACCCCGAATTAGGGAATAACGGGTTAGAACATGAATGAATTTCAATAGGTGCAATTTTATTATTATTATTATTATTATTATTATTATTATTATTATTATTATTACTATTATTATTATTATTATTTTACTGAATATTTCTAAAAGGTTATAAGCATCTTTTATAAGAAAGCACTACGAGAAATAAAGTGCATGAAGGAAAAGTGAAATCATAAGAAAATAAATATTTGTAAAAGATGTAATTTTTTAAAATCAATTTCAATTATTAAGCTTAAAATGACATAAATCCATAAAGCATGTCTTTGAACAGGAAGTTGGACTGATGAGTGTAAAATGTTTCTCATATGGAATTATATGAGAAAAAAAGATGAGTAGTTTTATATTTTAATTTTTACGAGAAAAGCAGAATCTTCTGCGCAAGTAACTTCTGAATAATCTTTATATATCAGTGGAAATAATACGATAATAACATTAAAACCACATGGGATAAATTTACATGTTAAAAATCAAACAATATTTCACTCAAATCACCTATTAAGATATTTCTGATATAAATATATGTACAATAATTTCTCATGCATAATTAACATCATAAAGAATTAAAGGTACAAGAGGCTAAAATATGTGCATAATAAAAGTATAGTAATAATAATAATTCAATTACTACAACTACTACTAAAAATAATAATAATGATAATAGATTAAAAGAACAAAAAGAATCATTAATAATAAATAAATAAATAAATAAATAAATAAATACTTTACTTTATAAACAGATTTAATTGTCCTCCGAATGTCACAGCACAGTGACCTAAAACACACTAGCCGTCAGTGCAATGCAAATCGTGAACACATGCTATATCTCCTAATCATAGACCGTGTAGGGTGGGGGTGTGGGTGGGGGTTTGGTAGCTCGGTTAATGTTTAAAGTTTGAGCTGTTATTGTCTCTTGTAAAAAAATGAAGTCAGTCCTTTACTGACAGTATGTCTTACTGAGAGACATATTTTCTGAAAACAATTCTCATATCTCCAGCTCGGGGATCATTCTGTGTGGAGTTGGCATATTGCTCTATGTGCTCCGGTTTCCTCCCATAGGCCGAAAAACATTAGGTTTAATGATGATTCTACATTACCCATAGGAGTGAATGTGTGTGTTAGTGGCTGTTTGTCTATGTGTGGCCCTGCGATGGACTGACGACCTGTCCAGGGTATACCCATCGTTTTATGTGCGCTAGGATAGGCTCCAACAGACCCACGTGACCCCAAATTAAGGTATAAGCGGGTAAGATGATTGAATGAATGAATTCTTATATCATTGAATGGTTTCTGTAACTTATAGTGTGAGTTTATTCTAGAGGATCATCATTTAAATGGGATTTATTATTTTATTGAATATATAATAGCATTTTATTCTGTGTGTGTGTGTGTGTGTGTGTGTGTGTGTGTGTGTGTGTGTGTGTGTGTGTGTGTGTGTGTGTGTGT
>JAOTRA010000029.1:756242-766392 GCA_026260255.1 Pseudolaguvia tuberculata | reverse complement strand
GAGATGAGAAGAGAAGAGAAGAGAAGAGAAGAGAAGAGAAGAGAAGAGAAGAGAAGAGAAGAGAAGAGAAGAGAAGAAACCAGAAAAGACAAGAAAAGACAAGAAAAGAAAAGAAAAGATTAAAAAGAATATTAAAGAGAAGAGAAGAGAAGAGAAGAGAAGAGAAGAGAAGAGAAGAGAAGAGAAAAGAAAAGAAAAGAAAAGAAGAGACAAGAAAAGAATATTAAAGAGAAGAGAAGAGAAGAGAAGAGAAGAGAAGAGAAGAGAAGAGAATTGATGAGAAGAGAAGAGAAGAGAAGAGAAGAGATGAAATGAGAAGAGAAGAGAAGAGAAGAGAAGAGAAGAGAAGAGAAGAGAAGAGAAGAGAAAAGAAAAGAAAAGAAAAGAAAAGAAGAGACAAGAAAAGAATATTAAAGAGAAGAGAAGAGAAAAGAAAAGAAAAGAAAAGAATATTAAAGAGAATAGAAGAGAAGAGAAGAGAAGAGAAGAGAAGAGAAGAGAAGAGAAGAGAAGAGAAGAGAAGAGAAGAGATGGAATGAAAAATGATAAGAAAAATGAAGAAGAGTAAAGAAAGAAGAAAAGAAGGGAATAGACTAGTTATATGAAATATAAATGCATATTGCACAGTGTGGTGAAGAATCTGGATCCCGTGCATCAGCCGGCACTCTGCAGGAAGATTTCTCCCACATGCGAGCGGTTTCCGGGCATGTTTGGCATTTCTGCGCTTCAGCTCTTGGGCACACATGCAGCGCAGGATGCTGTTGATTTTGTGGCTTGTAAACTTGAGGAAAATACTTCACGTTCATTGCAATTACTGATGCTGAACTTTCCTTTGTGCTATAGTTCTGAACAGGAACTGGGCTGGAACCGTGCCCTGATGCTATGATCCACTATTTTCCATGATGTGCATGTGTCTGGACAGAAATATGGTTGTAATAATTTCCCATTTTACGTTTTCCATTCAGTTTCATCATTCAGAAGCAACTTAAAAATGCCACCTAGGAGCCGTTAAAGGAGCCGAAGAACCGGAAGTGGACCAGAAACAAGTGCAGAACCATTTTAGTTCTCAAAATTTCTACATTCTTCAGTTGTAGGTATTTAACTCACACAATTAGGATGTTTTATTGCAAGAATCATATTATAGAATTTTTTTTCTTCATTCATTCTTTCATTCAATGAGCAATAGTCACATTTAAGCGTCTTTCTGCAAGCGTCTTTCTGCAAGCGTCTGTCTGTCTGTCTGTCTGTCTGTCTGTCTGTCTGATCGTCACTGGGACTGAAAGTGATGTGCTGCTGATGAAACGATGCATTCTGACAAACAGAGATGTCATGGTGTTGACAGTGTGTGTGTGTGTGTGTGTGTGTGTGTGTGTGTGTGTGTGTGTGTGTGTGTGTGTGTGTGAGTGAGAGAGAGAGAGAGAGAGAGAGAGAGAGAGAGAGAGAGAGAGAGAGAGAGAGACGTTTATAAATTATCAGTGTTTGTTGTGGATTTGTGTCTAGAATCTGGCTTCATTATTTGGGTGAGTTATGACAGGTGTGAGACACATGAGACTCCTGCACTCTCTGTCTCGCTCTGTCTTTCCATCCGTTTCTCTTTTGCTCTCTATTTGATGATGATGATGATGATGATGATGATGATGATGATGATGATGATGAAGATATCACTTCTCCATAATATTTCATGCTCGCTCAGCACCCGGAGGCTGCAGGCAAACAGCTCTATCAATTGATTTGATTCACTGCAGGAGTTACAGTCTACCTCTCTCTTTCTCTCTCTCTCTCTCTCTCTCACACACACACACACACACACACACACACACAAACATAATAATTCAAATAAATGACATGATGAAAATGATAACCGTATCCACACGTGGGCCGACAAATTACTCCATGCAAAGGGATGGGTTTTATCTTTCACACTTTATTCTATTTCTCTTTTCTTTCCTTTTTGTTGACATGAGAAATGAGCCAAGCTAAAGAAAATGGGAGCAGAAACACATACATCTATTTTCAGCTATAAAAAGGCTTTCAGTTATTTCAGTTATCAATAACTGCATTTTATTTCTATTAAATACAAAATCTATTCTATCCTAGTGAGTAGCACGGTTGCCTCACAACAAGAAGGTCCTGGGTTTGAATCCCGGGCCGGGATTTTTCTGTGCTGAGTTTACATGTTCTCTCAGTGTTTGCATGGGTTTCCTCAGAGTACTACGGTTTCCTCCCACAGTCCAAAAACATGTAGGTGAGGTGGATTGGTGATTGTAAATTGTCCATAGGAGTGAATGTGGGTGTGAATGATTGTTTGTCTATGTGTTGCCTTGAGATGGACTGGTAAACCGTCAGGGGTGTACCCCCACCTATTGCCCTAGGTGAGCTGGGATAGGCACCAGTAGACCCCCGTGAACCCGAATTAGGGAATAAGCAGGTAAGAAGAGGAATGAATGAATGAATGAATGAATGAATGAATGAATGAATGAATGAATGTACTAGTCTCACCTATATTTTATGTGCTATCATATTCTTATGTACTATTCTCTGTTTGATTGTAATTCTATTCTTTTCTATTGTATAACCCTGACACCTCTTTCATGATTTTCTATTTTATTATTATTATTATTATTATTATTATTATTATTATTATTATTATTATTATTATTATTATTACTATTATTATACTGTACTGCTACTATTATTGCATATGTCTACATTCTATAATCCTATAAATTCCTTTTCATGTTGAATTATATTCGTTTTACTCCTGTTATATTCTGCACCATTCTTTCTTAATACATATAATCTATATTTTATTTGATTCTGTTCTACTCTTTTCTTTTACTCTTACTATTGGTAAAATATATGTATTTGACTCTATTCCACCCGTTTATCTTTATTCTATTTTATTTTGATCCGTATGTAATACTGTATATCTGACATTATATAATTCTGATTTATTTGTTTAGGTCCTTCATGAGATGTGCACCATGATGACCACTGCCATGTGACAGCAGTGTAATGTGTCTGTGTTTGTGTGTGAGAGATGAGGGGTGTAAAGAGCTATGATTAATCACACAGCTGATGACGGATTGTGTGAGGATGAAGAATCTGTCAGACACTCATATGACTAATGAACAACATAATAATGGAAACATACATCACTCAATATGTGAGCTGCAGGGGGGTCAAGAGAAAGCCTTACTGCTGAATGCCTTACTAATGAGTCCACTGGAGACCGTCCCCACACACAGGGACGGAGAGAGAGACTAAAGCAGGATTAGGTGTCTGTTAAAGAGATCTCCTTTTCAGACACACACTTTTATCATAATCATAGTGTCTATTAATTATGCCTAATCCAAGCAACAGCATGAACTTACAACTGAACATAGAAATCAGATATTCTATTCTATTCTATTCTATTCATTCATATTCTATTCTATTCTATTCATTCATATTCTATTCTATTCATTCATATTCTATTCTATTCTATTCTATTCATTCATATTCTATTCTATTCATTCATATTCTTGCACGTTTATTCCTTAATTCTTGGTCATGGGAGTCTGCTGATGCCTATCCCAGCTCCCATAGGGCGAGAGGCGGGGGCACACCCTAGACGGGTTGTCAGTCCATCTCATGGCAACAAATAGAACATGCAAACTCCGCACAGAAAGATCCCAGGCCTGGGAATCGAATCCTTGTTGTGAGGCAACCGTGCTATCCACGACGCCACCACTCCGCCCCTATTCTATTCTATTCATTTACAACATTTGGCAAAAGCACTTTTGCAGAGCGACTTACTTTTTTACCCTTTTTGTACAGACTTTGTTAGGGGCCCACAGTTTTTGCTTGGCGGAGCTGGAACTCAAAACCCTTCCTATCTGGTATCAGTCCAAAACCTTCATAATACCCCTAGTTCTATTCTATTCTATTCTATTCTATTCTATTTCAATATTACCTGTGATATATTCTATTCAATTTTATTCTATTTTCAGCTTTATTCTTTTTCTGTAGTCTTTTCTAGTTAAATATTCATTCACTCTAGACTTCCTTACACTTTTTCCTTCCTTGAACAATTTCTCTTTAAACTGTTGCCTTCTGACTGGTGGTACAGAGCACTGAGAACACCAAAACACAGGCTATATTCCACCTAAGCCACTCATTAAGATCTGTGATACTCAAATGCACAATTCTTTTTTTTTTACAATAGGTAAATATAGATATAGATATGGATATAGATATAGATCTATGATATTTACACAGTATTCAACTTTGTAATCTCTATATGGATACGCTGAGCGCTGGATGGGTTTTCAATGGGCTTTTAAATTTTTTCATTCTATTGTCATGTGTCTGACATTATATGTACATTATATGGTACAAAGTAATTTAATTCATAATATATTGCAAATTAGATTTTTAAAATAAATAATTACAATTACATTACTCTTATTTGTCATTCATAAATTTACAATAAATCTATTTTTATTAGTCTAATCTGGTGTGGTCTCTTTTATTTGATGGTCTTGCCGGGGTTGTTTGCTGACTGTTCATTTTAATGCTACATTTTTCTCTATTAGATCTGGTGTCTAAATCTCTATTCTCTATTCTATACTCTATTCTATTCTACCTTTTTATTCTTCTCTGTTTCTTTGTTTAATTCAATTCTAATCTTTTAATTTGTATATTTGATTTTTCTATTCTATTCTATTCTATTCTATTCTATTTTCTTTTCCTTTCTATTCTATTCTATTCTATTCTATCTTCACTGCTTTATTACCTTGCACTTTAATCTATTTTATTTTTATTTATTTTTTCTATAAATGTTATACTATAACACTATTTCTTTAATAGTTTTATAGTTTAAAATGTTTTGTTAGGATTGTGTGACTATCAGGAAATACTGCAGATTAATATAATAAACATTTTACTATGGTAAATCTGTAAAGTGTTATTATAGATCCTTACACAGAATCAGTCTCAAGACAGACAATTCGTTTGATATTACATTAATATCAATATCGAGATCTTAGAAGCTAAGCTATCTTAGCTGTGACGTCTGCAATGCTTGACCTTATTGATTTTCAGCGTCAAACGGCAGACACCGTTTACGCCACAGATGAGACCCCATGTCTTTCTCTTTCTCTACCTTTCTATCTCTCAGTCATGGTTATTATTCCAATTATTGATATCAGTGCAACATTTCACTTCTTTTTCTGTTTCTCCTCTGACACACAGCTTGAACAGATCAATACATCGGATCAGTGTGTGGTCCAATCGGGGAAGATTCCCAGAGGGCGATCGCACTGCTGCAGCTTAAACAGCACAGAGTGAAAGAACTGACATAACACTCCATTTCATCTACAGAACCTACTAGGATGTTTCATATCCTAAACCAGACTAAAGGTGAGAATCAACTTTGCAACACAAGTGGGGTTTTTCTTTCTTTCTGTTTTTCTCATCGCGCCGTCTGACCTCATTGCTTACTTCTCAAAAGACTTGTCTTTTTTCTTCCGTCCGCCCCCAATATTTCCCACAAAACTCTCACCAGTGAGACGTAGCGATGGACAATGTCTCCTCCTGCATGACCTGGGTACCCAATGGAGATTAAGCTTTGCATTTCAATCTCTGTTGTTGTGGCAGAGGTAATTTGATTGATAGGCTGTTTATCATTCAGCTGGGACTGACACTCATTTGGTGGCCTGGAGGGCACACATCCATGTGTGTGTTTGAGAAAGAGATAGAGAGATAGATATAGAGAGAGAGCAAGATAGAGAGAGAGAGAGAGAGAGAGAGAGAGAGAGAGAGAGAGAGAGAGGTATGTTTTATCCAATCTTTTACCCCCTTGTTCACATTAAGCTGACCCCTCTGGGTCAACCCAACTTAAGTACGAGTGAAAGTGTGTTAAACATGTACACACTGCCCACAGCTGCAGCCGCACTCCTCCATTCCTCCTCCTCCTCCATCTCTTTCTCCTCTTTCTCCTATCCAAGCTGACTTTGATGCTTTAGCAATCCATACATATTGATTTGCAGCGATAATAAACAATTTGATTAGCCTCCTTCTATAGGCTGCCACTTCAATCTATCACAAGGGCCCAGCCAAGTGGAAGACGAGGGGAAGAGGAGGGAGAGTGAGACAACAAGATAGACAGACGGAGAGAGAGAGAGAGAGAGAGAGAGAGAGAGGGGAAAGGAGAGTGATGGAAGAAAGGGAAGGTGGACCAGGGGATCCTGGCATGATTATGTGTCAGGGTGTTCTGAATTGGACAGGACAGCTGAGCTGCCTGCTTATTAACTCCCTCAGAAAATTCTCAGGGTTCTGGCGAGCACGCTGCAGCGCTACCATCTGGATCGATAAGCAATCTCCGCTGTGTACTGAGCAACTGCAACATTCATTTGTC
Source organism: Pseudolaguvia tuberculata (assembly GCA_026260255.1). Classification (NCBI taxonomy): domain Eukaryota; kingdom Metazoa; phylum Chordata; class Actinopteri; order Siluriformes; family Sisoridae; genus Pseudolaguvia; species Pseudolaguvia tuberculata. The sequence continues at coordinate 759,992 of JAOTRA010000029.1, read as the reverse complement.
TTCCCCTATCCACTCCTCTCTTTCACTCTCTCTCTCTCTCTCTCTCTCTCTCTCTCTCTCTCCTTTTTTCCTGTCCATCCTCACCGGATGAAGGCAGCTGAGAGGCTGTATAAAGCAACCTTTAATTTCTCTCTGCCTTTCAACTCAATTTTTTTCTGTTTTGTTATACTCCAAGATTAGACCTTTTCTTTTTCTTTCTTTCTTTCTTTCTTTCTTTCTTTCTTTCTTTCTCAAGCTTCATCACATTCCCCCAGGCTCTGTCACTTCTATCTATCTCATCACTTTGACCTTTCCGGTTTTACTTCCATCCCTATGACGAGAGTGAAAGAGGGAGGGACAGCTAGTAAAGTACATCAGTGGGATGAGTTGTAAACAGAGAATACTCTAAAGGGTTATTGTTTGTTCAACAATAGCTAAGCGCATTGGTAAATGTACAGTAAGAAACCGTAATACCCAGAGTAAACCTACACAAACTTGGGAAGAACATATAAACTTCACCCAGAAAGACCACTGTAGGAGATCCAAACCGGAGACCTTCTTGAAGTGAGACAACAGTGCTAACCAAAAGTTGGAAGCTGCAGGAATAACATTTAAACCATTCCCTATCACATGCCAGCAGACATATTTTTTGGTTTCGAACCTAATGCTAACCGAGGGTGAGACAACAGTGGCTTTCTGCAATTTTAACACATTTTTGGCAATTAAAGATGTCTTTAAGACTTTAAGACATTTACTATTAAAAAAAACCACAGACACACACACACACACACACACACACACACACACACACACACACACACACACACACACACACAAAATACCCAAATCCTCCCAATTAGCAATGGAGCAAATATTAATAATAAAAGTGTTTTTAGACGAGCGTTTAAAGTGAAGAATTTGTTTAAATGCCAAATTAAATTTTTTAAGCTACATAACATGAAACTCCTTTAAGACAGAAGGCGGATTTGAATGAAAATTAGCTTAATCAAACGAGTTAATCAAAGTTACAGCAGTTCCTGACAGTTTTCTAAAAAAAAAAAATCCTTTTATCTAAAAATAATATCTAATTATATAAACACTGATCTTTCTGTCTGATTAGGAACTTTTAAAAGAATCTTTTATTTTATCTTTAAAAGATAGTTACAGTATTTGGCAGACGCTCTTATCCAGAGCCACTTACATTTGATCTATTTTTGAGTAATTAAACAATTGTGGTCTGAGGGCCTTGCTCCAGGGCCTACAGTGTTTGCTTGGCGGAAGTGAGAATTGACCCTTGGTCTTTCTGGTATCAGTCCAACACCTTACCCACTAAGCCACCACTTCCTCACTTTCCCAAAAGAAACTGGACAAATTGATGTAGATATATAATTTATTGAGTGGCGCTGTAGCACGGTCAGCAAGAGGCAAGCAGAAGCAAGAAGGTCATCCTCCTACAGCCCTACAGTCCAAAAACATGGACATTAGGCTGTTTGCTGATTCTAAATTGCCAACCTGTCCTCTGTGAAGGAAAGTGGTTAAGGTGTTGGAGTAATACCAGAAAGACCAGGGTTCGTTTCCCAGAACCACCAAGCCACCACTGTTGGCCTCTGATCAAGGTTCTTAACCCCCAATTGCTTAATTGTAAATCGCTCTAGGATATGCTCCAGCCGACCCCCATGAACCCAAATTAGTTAATAAACTGGTTAGAAGATAGATGAATGAATGAATGAACATAATTCATCAAGCAGATATAAATATAGATGTAAATAATTAATTTCAACATTATAAAATAAAACAAGTATCTTTAATGTGTCCAACACATAACACATTTATACTTTGCTATTATCCTTATCTGTTAGGCTGAGATAATCAGGTCACCCGGAACACCACCAAAAACTCATGATCTGTGTGTATATAGTAACCTGAATGGCAGCTACGCTAACACGTCACTTTTCCTTTGTATTTCAAGCTCATCGTCGCCCCCCAGATCCAGTCTGTATCCAGCCCAGTTGGTGGAGACAATAAGCCGCAGTGGCAGTTTCCCAGTGATGACCTTGTCTTCCAGACGGCCATTAAGACAAGACCATGGAAACTTTAGTGCTAGTACTGGTCAGAAGAAAACAGACAACACCCTCTCCTCAACACACCTCTCACCCTCTCCTCAACCCTCTCCTCCCCTTCCTTCCCCTGACTGAACCTGGTTTTTCCCAAGGATTTTTTTGGAAAAAAAATGGAAGTTTTGGTTTCTTGCCGCTGTTGTTTCTGACTTGCTTAATTGAAGATTTTTAATTGACATATTAATTAACCTATTATAAATGCTATTTATATAGTAATCACTGGATTGTATTATTTGATTCTGAAAAGCAATTTTTTTGTGTTAAAAAGTGCCATTATTATAAAGGGGACCTGACTTGACTTGATGGTTTTGGTTTTTAATAACTAAAATTACATTTTTACACCCAATTCAGTCTGAAAATCTTTCGAAAATTAGCTAAGGGTATGTCACGTATATTTGAATAGCTTACGATTCTGTCACTGGAGACCTGAAAAGAGAGAATAAGTGCTCGTTAGTGCAGTGTTTGGCCTCGCCATCGTTCCAGCTGCCTCTCTGAAGATGGATTTCCATACAGATTGTGTTTGTAGATTGGCCAAGCTGATCACTTTGAGGGATTCTGGAGTCCATCGATCGGGAGAGATGGATCTATCGACAGGCAGGACAGCTGAGGAGGGAGGCTACCGTAGCACACGCAGCACATCGGAGTCAGTCAAGCAAAAGAATGACAGACAATAAGCTGTAGACGCTCAGGATTCTGGGTGAGAGGAAACCATGCAGCATTTGATTTAGTTTTTCTGCCGGAAGAACAATGATGCAAAGTAAAAATCACAAATTCCTCGTATGTCAAGTCTAGCTGTGACATTGTAGCTCTGGGGCAGGAAGGGTTAAAGGTCTTGTTCAGGGGATGCTCAGTGGCTGTTTGGCAATGTTAGAAGCTTTCATTTTATTTCAGTTCTCTCAGTGCCTATTTATTTAATTATATTATTATTAATATTTCACTAATGATTGTTGGCACATATTTCATTCATGGGAGGATGTGATCGGAAGGCGTAAACGTTTCCTAAATGTTTATTGTACAACAGACGTGTCCTCTGACCTTTAGCCCCGCTCACTCACTGGACCGCAGGATTACATCTATAAATACTGTTATATCGGTGGACATTATAGTTCATTTGGGTGTTAATAAATCATGCTAAAGGTTAGCGCTGTAGGTAAAAGCTGTTTACGTTCTAATATCCGTAAAGGAGATAAATGATGCTTTAAAGCTGGTTTCTGTCTTTACTGTAATGATTCTACAAAGCTGCAACTATCAGTGTTTTAAGATCATTAAAATATTTGCGCTTTTATGTATGAAACCACATTTTTTACCATTACAGCAGTTTCCTGCAGGAAAAGATGAAATGTGCATACAACATGGAACACATGGTCTTGGCGCACAGCAATGTTCACAAGTCTGATATACACACACACACACACACACACACACACACACACACACACACACACACACACACACACACACACAAAACGGCATTCTAAAAACCACAATACATATTGCCACAGGCATAGGATATGAAGCAGACAAAACAGGAAGTTCATTATAAATAAGCTTTTAATCAGTTCAAAATGCTAGAAGAAAGTGTGTGTGTGTGTGTGTGTGTGTGTGTGTCTGTGTGTGTGTGTGTGTGTGTGTGTGTGTGTGTGTGTGTGTGTGT
>JAOTRA010000029.1:692772-702882 GCA_026260255.1 Pseudolaguvia tuberculata | reverse complement strand
CACACACACACACACACACACACACACACACACACACACACACACACACACACACACACACACACACACAGGAATATACTCAAAATGTTTAAAAATATTCTGACTTTAATCTCATTGCTTATATATTCATTCATCTTCTAACCCGCTTATTCCCTAATTCAGGGTCACGGGAGTCTGCTGGACACTATCAGCGCACATAGGGCAAAAGGTACACCCTGGGGCTACGCACGCACGCATGCACACGCACGCACGCACAAACACCCCTAAGGGTAACCGGAGTACCGGGGAAAACAACTCGAGTGCAGGGAGAACATGCTTGAAAAAAACTTTATAAGCATAACTGACATTGAAAATTAATTCAATATAACGTATGTATTTTTTATAACTTTTTTTTAAAACACTGATTAACATATGACGTTACAGACACTGACCAGCTCCAGGCCTGCAAGAGGTTCCAGTAGTCCAGGCGGCAAGCCCACCCAGCGGATTACTCCACACAGGGGTGGATTCTCCTTCACCTCTACCAGTGACCCAACCTCCAACCCCGGCTGACCTTTAGAAGGTGACGGTGGCCTCGGAGATGGAGCCGTTGGTGGGGGCGGAGCCTCCTGCTGCTCTCCCATCACCGATTGGACAGAAAGTGAAAGCGGCCCATGGTTCATGCTCCCATTGGGGCCGCTTTTGCGATTCAGGCTAAAGGGCAGCGAGTGGAACTTGTTGTCGCTGGACAGTGACGGGGCGGTGGGTGGTGCTCTGTGAGGTGGTGAGGCCTGGTTAAAGTCAGGGGGTGATTCAGTCAGGGACTTGGCTGGATCTTCGCCTACTGGCAGGTTGGGAGAAAACAGAGCAGTCAATTAATTTGTTGTTAACAAGTAAAAAATTCCTGCACATGTAGGAAGCATGCAAAAGTGTGGAAAAGCTCCAGAAAAAATAAACACTGTGACCTTCTATTTCTGCTAGATTAAAGTGTATAGTATCACAGTACACATCTATTCAAACGTCTATATCACCACAAACGTCTACAGCATCATCTCAAACATCTACATAAATCATCTAAAACATCTACATCATCTCAAATGTTCACATCATCTTCATCTCAAACATCTATTTAATCATCTAAAACATCTACATCATCATCATCATCATCTAAAATGTCTACATAAGTATATCAAATCATCTCAACAGTCTACATCACCATCATAAATGTCCATCATCATCATAATCATTATCTCAAAATCTAAATCATAATCATTCATTCATTCATTCATTCATCTTCTTACCCACTTAGGGGTCCGCTGGAGCCTATCCAAGCTCATATAAGGCGAGAGGCTCATCATCATCATCATCATCTCAAACGTCTAAATAATGATTCATTCATTCATCTTCTTACCCGCTTATTCTCTAATACAGGGTACATCTACGTCAACGTCATCATCATAATCATCATCATAAATGTCTTCATCATCTCAAACATCTACATTAATGAATGAATGATGATGATCATCATTCATTCATTCTTTCATTCATTCATCTTCTTACCCGCTTATTCTCTAATTCAGGATCACAGCAGTCCGCTGGAGCCTATCCCAACGCACATAGAGCGAGAGGCTAATCATAATCATCTCAAACGTCTACATAATCACAAAAGTCAACATGACCACAAACTTCAACATCTCAAACGTCTATATCACCACAAACGTCTACAGCATCATCTCAAACATCTACATAAATCATCTAAAACATCTACATCATCATCTCAAATGTTCACATCATCTTCATCTCAAACATCTATTTAATCATCTCAAACATCTACATCATCATCATCTCAAACGTCTACATCATCATCTTCATCTCAAACATCTACATAAATCATCTAAAACATCTACATCATCATCTCAAATGTCCACATCATCTTTATCTCAAATATCTACTTAATCATCTAAAACATCTACATCATCTTCATCTCAAACATCTACATAATCATTTAAAACATCTACATCATCATCATCATCATCATCATCTCAAATGTCTACATCATCTTCATCTCAAACATCTACATAAATCATCTAAAACATCTACATCATCTCAAACATTTACATAATCATCTCAAACGTCCACATCATCATCATCATCATCTTATCAAATGTCTACATCATCACATCATCCCATCATCATCTCAAGCGTCTACATGATCATCATCCTAATTCATTCATCTGCTTAGTTTACTAACGAAAAACGATAAAGCCATAAAAGGAACTCAGAGTTACTGAAAACGCTTTTCCATGTGGGCACATGGAAGGGGCAGGTGGGGGGGGGGGGGGAACAGAAATTTGCAGAACAGGAGGAGCCAAAAGAGTAACAGTGAACATGCAACACCACATCACTGGTTTCTACACCTGAATGAACCCGACTGATTCCATGATAGAGGAGCACAAGGGACACATTTAGGAAACACTGGTGGAGGTGATGGTGACATGAAAAGACGGGAGGAAATCTTAGCAGCAAGATCTCAGCAGCTGTGTAAAGTCTAAATCACACGCTAATCTAATTGTAGGCTTTTAATTCAGCTGTGCGAGCGCCGCTCTTGCTGATAAGATTTGCTGGATCATCCTGTCCGCATTACCGCTGAGCGTTCCAGGTTCCCTCGGCAGCGGGTTACCTTCGTCTATGTACCACGTGCTTTTGGATTTGGACTGGGTCGGATGATCGACAGAACTGCCGTTTAGCGTATAATAAAACTCAGACTTGCTTCTGCTGCCAGCCTGCAGACCTAACCCTAGGTAACACATTCGACATACAGCGTCAGAGAGATTAAGAGAGACAGAGAGAGAGAGCGAGCGAGTCAGGAAGGCAGAGAGGGAGGAGAGGGAGGAGAGAGACGAGAAAGAGAAAGAGAAAGAAAGAGTTTCTGAAATGTTTTGTTAACTTAAATTTGTGCTTGGAGTAAATAAGTAAAATTAAGTGCACGTTGCAGTGAATATTTGAGTGCGCATAGCAGGGCGTGGTCGGGTGCGCGTTGCAGGGCGTGGCAGAGTGCACGGTTAAGGGCGTATTTGAGGGCGCATTGCAATGAGCGGTCGAGGGCGTTTTGCAGTGTGCGGTTGAGGGCACCTAGAATGGTGTAGTCAAGTGTGCATTGCAGTGTGCTGTCGATGGAACGTTGCAGTGCGTGTGGTCAAGTGCGCGTTGCAGTGCGTGGCAGTGCGCGTTTCAGTGCGCACTCGAGTGCATGGTTAAGAGTGAGTTTAAGGGCGCATTTCAATGAGCGGTCGAGGGCGCATTGCAGTATGTGTGGTCGAGCGCGTGGTCGAGGGCGCCTTGCAGTGCGGTCAAGGGTGCGTTGCACTGCAAGGTCGAGGCACGCTTCAGTGCATGTTGCAGTGCGTGGATGAGTGTGCGTTGCAGGGCGCGTTGCAGTGCGTGGTCGAGTGCGTGGTCGAGTGCGCGTTGCAGTGCGTGGTCGAGTGCGCATTCAAATGTAAGTGTTGTAGTGTATAATAGAGTGTGTAGTTTAGCGGTGGGTAGGTAGGTAGCATGTAGTGAAGCAATACTGTGAGAGGGTTGGAGGTAATGATGCAGACTGAAGTACCTTTAATCTTTGGTTTGCCCTGACTGCCAGGCTTCTCACCGCTCCCTCTGGGATTAAAGCTACCCTTGGACAGCCTCTGGTCTTGCATGGAGTATTCTACACACACACACACACACACACACACACACACACACAAATTGTTCACAGATGATCTACACATACTTACCTATCCCTTGAGCCCACGTGGCTGCCGACTTGTTATGCCCTTTATCAGAGTGACTTATATTTATCTTTTTTATACAACTAAACAATTAAGGGTTAAGGGCCTTGCTCAAGGGCCCAATTTAGAGTGGCAACTTAATGTTGCTGGATATCGAACACTGATCTAACATATGCAGTCCATTTACTTAATCACTAGGCTACCACTTCCACAGTTGGAAAGCCCTGTCTGTAATCTGGTATCTCATGTATCTGTACGTTTGACTAAACTTTTAGAGAGTCTACGTTAAAGTTACTAATCAACAAGTAGGGGTTAAAGGTCAGTCACAGGAACCCTGCAGTGGTAATTTGGTGTAACTTACAAATGAAGCTCACAATCTTCGAGTTAGCAGTCCAAAGCTTAATCACTGTACTACCACTCTCCGAAAATGGTGTGCCAGAAACCTGATTGTCAGATTTGTGAAATCGAGGGTGAGGAAGGGCGAAGGGAGGGGGGTTGGGGTAAAAGAGCTAACAGAAAAACTGTGTACTCTGTTATCTTTTCGATCGACTAAATGCTGCATTCTGGACACCTACACTGCTGAGTTTTGTGGTTTCGGTGATATTCAACAGTTACGTTATGCTGAAACGTTGTGTGTGTGACTGAGACATGGAAAGAAAGCTGTAGGCTTGGATGGTTCACGTCCACGTTAGACAAAAGCTGTTCTGTTTGTAGGTTAACAGGATCTCCCTCTCTCTCTCTATCTCACACACAGAGTCACAAAGTCACATGGCCATTCCACTATATACTGTACATAAACTCATGTATGTATCAAATCAAATTAGAAGTTATTCATAACAATTTCATGATAACCACCTGTAACCTCAAACTCGCAGACTAATGTTATATTGTATTTTCTATTTATCTTTGCATTAAAATTCTCCTGACAGGTGAATAATGATAAGACCCTATTAGCTCTTCATTTGCGTACAAGGCATTATTTACAAATGTGGATGGTTGGAGGCAGGAGAAGAAAGGTAGCTGAGTGAATCTGTGAATAGACATGAAACCTAGGGAAGCAGACAGTGGGGGAGTGAAGGGTTTGTGTAAGTATACAGGGCAAATGACTGATGAACTGATGCGGTGCAGGTGTACCTGCTTTATACTCAGGTAAAGGTGGAGGTGAGCACTGGTTGGTTGAGAAACCTGGCGTGGCTGTGCTAAGGATTATGAATTGGTGCCATGAATTAAGGTGATTAGGGCGACTTATTACAAACTGTGTACATTGTGAGTAATGATAAGATGGTAACTAGAGATTGTTTAGAAGGTGTGTGTTGATTAAGACATTTACATTTGCAGTATCTTGGGAGAACAAACTTACATTCATCTCTTTTATGCAACGGAGCAATTGGGGGTTAAAAGCCTTGCATAGGGGCGCAATGGTGGCAACTTTGTGTTGCTGGGAATTAAATTAGCCTGATCTTTAAGTTAGCAGTCCATTCTGGTAACCACTGGGCCATCACCTCTTTCCATCCCTTCTTTGTTTGACTGAACTTTAGGAACGTATACGTTCAATTTACCAGATAACAAATCATTATTTATTAAAAAGAAAACAGCCGGAGAAATGTAAATGGATGACGACCAAACTAACTTAGTTTCTACCAAAAGTAGGTGCATTTAAGCCAAAATTATTTGTAACAGTTTCCAATATGCACTAAAATGTGTCACTGTGAACACAAACGATTTTAACAAAGAAAAATCTTTATTTTTATAAAAAGAGAAATGTTTTTTTCAATCCAAGTGTATTAACGACATTTGATTAAGACCCTAAAAAATCACAGGTAAAGACCAGAACAATATGTTTGTAGTAAAGTTACGTGTGTGTGTGTGTGTGCGCGCACACAGCATTTTGAGAGTGATGAGAAGACACGCCTATAACTTAGTCATACAGATTTTTCCCCGTTTGTTATCTACTTATAATTACTACAGATGATAATTGCTTAAAATAATAATTTGTTTTTCGAATGTAAGCGAGCTTGTAGGACAAGTTTATTGTGTTCAGCAAGCAGGTTTCGTAATCGTATCAATACTTTTAATTTAAAAACCAAAAAAACTTTCTGCTAAACTACAGATTTTTAACAGATGGTACCGCCCCCCTAGTAGACATTTAAACAAAATGAGTGGTTGTTGGAAAACCGGTAGTTTTAGGGGATTTTTTTGAACGCCAATAGTGCAAACTGGTTGTATGTGGAAATGTTCCAGTTTTCCTAATCCTTGATCTTAAAGAAATGTAGCGGCAGACTAGCATGGGGGGCTGTAAGGTGGTTCAACTCAACTTAGAGGGGCAATGGTCCAAAATACATTGAAACCTCCTGGTCTAGACAGTTTAATTTACATATCGCTTTACCACTTAGGCCAGTGAGGTGTTGGTCCACTAGCAGGGAGAACCGGCTCAAATGACCAAATCACTTTCTATCTTATGCTATTATTTATAACCATTTGGTTCAGTGAATTAGCAATTTTCTCCTTGTGTGTACACACATTTTTAACTGTTCTTGTTGTCACCTCTCAAACTGCTCTCTGTAGTGAAAGTGCTACATCCTCATGTGCTCAGCACACACAATTAAAAGCAAAGGGCATCACTCACCTGGCATGACATCACCAATAGGCACCAGACGGGTATGCTCGAGGCTGGCAAAATTACACAGCAGCTTCCCGTCGAACACGCCGTCCCAGTCACCGATGGGATTGTCCTGAGGGTGAGACGTACAGCACCCTATTACTGACGCTGGACTAGCTCATCATACACACGCCTTCCTCCATATATAGCTTTCCTCAAACACTAAATATCCCTGAATCTAATCTAATATCTTCATCATAATGAGATCAGAAACACTTCTGCATGATTAACTTGCCACTCAAAGAACACTGCACAGAATCAGATCTAAATAAACCTTAACTGCTGAATCCCAACTGTTCTGCATACAAACAATCTCTGCTCTGTGCTGAAAGGCTGCGCCTGAAACCACTGGAGGATTCGGTGAGTGTGTGTGTGTGTGTGGGTGTGTGGGCGCGCGTGTGTGATGGCAGTGTCTTGTCCGAGCACTTGGCTGCCCTCCACAACGCTACTCATGCTCTCCCTCTCTTCTTCTCCCTCCACCCTTTTATCCCTCCATCCGCCCCTTTCTGAAGTGTGACTGCTCTTTTGTTTCGAGTTGGACAGGCGAGTGGGCCACTGGCGAGAGAATATCTTGCATGGCCGGAACACGTCTTGGTGACCTACGACGTTTGGGTATCGCATTGGCTTTAGACAGGAAATAATTGTAAGAACTTTAAATAATATATAGTAAGATAAACAGAAAAAAAGTGTACTCAAGTGCTCATACGCACACGCGCACACACACACGCACACACACACGCACACACACACGCATACACACACGCATACACACACGCATACACACACGCATACACACACACACGCATGGGAGAAACAGATACCATTTTTTGCTGATCGAGTATGAGTACAGATACCGAATTTGTTGAAATTTGAGCTAAACAAAGGATAGTGGGGTCAATTATAGGAACTGGGTCACAAAGCAAGACCCTTATCTTCCCAGTTCAATAAACTGGATGAAAGAATTTGATGCCCTCTAGGAATAGAAATGTTTGCACGTGGAGTAAACTATTTCAAATTCTAATTGATACACAAACCATTCTAAATTAAAAATGCTCCATGTCCTTATTCAGAATAGACAGGTACCAGGAAATAATCATCATGTCGGTGTTGTCTTCATGAGTTAAGAAGGCAGAAAAAACAAGAATCCTGGATCGCACAAAATAATTGCTATCACAACTTAGTGTGCATGTTGTGTTTTACCATATCGACCCCGACGTAATAGCCGAGTGTCTCGTTGCCGGGTAAAAGGTCACAGAAGATGACGGTGCCATGCTCGGGGCCCTCGTGAGTTTGCACCAGGACTCGAGAGTTGAGTTCCAGAGGTGGGAAATCTGCCTCAACGTTGGGTTCATTCTCTGCCAAACTCAGGTGTTCCACCTCCAACTCCTCATCCTCCCAGAGCTCCAGCTTATCCAAAGCAACGAAAACACCACACTCGTCCTCACAGCGGAAAAGCTGCTGACCCTGATACGAGCCTTCAGTAAAACCCTGACCACGACCCTCCTCCTGAGAGACAGACATAGAAAAGGGAAGGAGGGAGAGCAAACCAAACAGACAGATAAAGTGAGAGAAAAAAAGAAAGGGAAAGAAACAGCCAGAAGGAGCGAGAGCGAGAGAGAGAGAGAGAGGGGGGGGTGAGAGAAGGAGAATGAATAAAACATTTACAGCATGTCAGTGATAAATTATGATTTAAGTGTCTTGCTCAGGGGCCCACAGTGGGGGCTTGGTGGTGCTGGGAATCGAACCCTGGTCTTTCGTGCATCAGTCTAACACCTTAACCACTAAGCCACCACTTCCTAAAAAGAATGTCAGTTAATGAAAAGCTGATCAACTTAAATCAACTAATTATTTTTTACATTATATTTAACTTAATTTAGTGTTCTTTTTTAATGATAAACCCAATAAAACACACTGTCAAATCTTATTAGTTAGAGTGAAAATACTAGTTAAAGAGTTAAAATACTATTTAGTTAGAATGCTAGTTAAAAGGTTTAGTAACTCTGCACTGACAAATTTAGAAACTGTGTGTGAGTTTGGGGAAGTTCAGAAATCTATTTAAAAACAAATCACAGAGAATGAAAAGGGAACCACTGTGTCATCAAAGTCACATGATCCAAACACACACACACACACACACACACACACACACACACACACACACTTCTCTACAACCACAACCAGATCACCCGTACTGAACTGCTGTGTGTGTGTGTGTGTGTGTGTACTGTAGAGATTCCATTTAGAGTCAGGACACCGTGTCTTTGGCACGGTACACACAAACAGTATTGTCCCAGTTACACACCCTGAATCTCTTTCTCCCTCTCTCCGTTATTGACAATGATCTGAGGTTCACACAAATCATACGTAGATGTACATGTATTTCTTTAATTACATTTGAGCTTTTATTTTTTATATTTATTTATCACTATATGTATATCTATGTGGTAGGTGGGTTGTTTTGAATAGACAAAACCTTTCTTATAATGAAAGTCTTGTAAAAGTCAAAAAGCCTCTGACTCTCCCAGTCTCTCTCCCGGTCTCTCACTCTGTCGCTGTCTGTTTTCTATTATTTTTTTTTATCTTTCAGCAAAAGTCAAATAAACCAGCCCTCTGGAACCTCATCCCTGTTCCTTACCAGCAGCTCGACACCAAACCAGATCCCAGACAGAGCACGGTCTGGCAGCAGAGCTCCTCTGAATCTCACCACCCCGGGTAATGGCGGGTCACCGGATCGCAGCTGAACTCGCACCCTGGAGCCACAGCGGATGGAGCGTGCCCGTTGGAGGCGTGGCGTGTCACACAGCAGCCCGTAGCGCTCCTCGCAGTTAGTGATTGGGAAGAGCAGCTCGGCCAGCGCTTCGTCTAGCTCCAAAGCATCTCGCTCGTCTACACTGGCCACCACGTTGCTCTGATCCAGAATCCGCAGGTTGCGTTTACCCTTGGTGGGGGGCAGCGGGCGGCCCAGGGTGGTGCGTTCAGGGCAGACCTGACCCAGGCTTCCACGCAGTACACGAACCATTTTTTGCGCTGCCTTCTCCACCACGCACTCCTTCAGAAGCATGAAGAAGCGCCAATCATCCCGCGGGCTCCCCGCCCCTTTCTCCTGACTCCACAGCACCGAACTCATGGCTGCATCGCAGAGCGGTCAAAGATTGCGGGGACAAGGACCAGGCACTTGCATGATCATCCAATCAGCCAGAGCTGGAAAAAGACAGCAGTGTTTATTAGTAATTACCAAATACCTGAAATAAATAACTAATTAATAAGTAACAAAAAAATTTTAAGGCCAATAAGAGAAAGCGATGATTCGATTTTATTTCGTGAGAAATTTTTATTAATTATTGCAGGGGTGTCGAACTCAAATACACAATGGGGTCAAAATTCAAAACTGGAACAAAGTCACAGGCCAACATTGATGTGGATTGACAAAAACAAAAAACCTTTTCTTATGGACCCAAACAAGCTTTGCTTAACAACTGAATATGGAACAAGCAAAGCTTAATACTAAACGATACAGAACACATAACTTATATATAACTTCATATTTCACACATCATCCTTTCCTTTCGGCTGCTCCCGTTAGGGGTCGCCACAGCGGATCACTCTTCTCCACACTATCCTGTCGGCTACATCTGCCTCTTTCACCCAAACTACCTGCATATCTTCCCTCACCACATCCATAAACCTCCTCTTTGGTCTTCC
>JAOTRA010000029.1:573986-584101 GCA_026260255.1 Pseudolaguvia tuberculata | reverse complement strand
ATCTATCTATCTATCTATCTATCTATCTGTCTGTCTGTCTGTCTGTCTGTCTGTCTGTCTGTCTGTCTGTCTGTCTGAGGAATCCTGACTTTTAGACTGTTCTAGAGAAACGCCAACAAGATACTACACACACGCACGCACACACCCACACACACCCACCCCACCCCCCCACCCCCCCACACACACACACACACACACTCTCTCTCTCTCTCTCTCTCTCTCTCTAATCTCTCCCGTCAGTTTGTAAACCTGAATAATTAATAACATGAAGCTCGACCTGGTCAAAATGGTCTGGGACGTGAGTTAAAGAGACAGAGTGTGTGCGTGTGTGCGCGCGCGCGCGTGTGTGTGTGTGTGTGTGTGTGTGTGTGTGTGTGTGTGTGTGTGTGTGTGTGTGTGCGTGTGTGTGTGTGAATGATGCTGATGCCATTTTATTTCCTTTTGATTGCCGTTTTAATTAGAGAATTATTTGTATTCTGTATAAACTGTAATGTTAGTGGTAATTCAAATATATATATTTTAAAAGAACTATATAGAATGCTTTCTCTGATAGTTTATATCTTTTCTTAATTTGATAACATGTTTAAATATATTTTATTTTATTTATTTTATTTTTTGGACACTTTTGGACGCTTCACAGAACCTTATATTCTTCCATCTCCATCCTATGATCTAATAGCTTATCCTGTTACATAAAAAACTGCCCCCTTTATGTGCATTCTGTTCTTGGATTGGTTAAATAAGCTGTCAATTATATTCTATAAGTCGTCATCGTCTTGGATACTCCTCTCTGATTGGGTAAAGAGACAGATTTCCCTACATGGTAAAAAAAAAGGTTTCGCAATACTCGCTGGCACTAAACAATAACAGTTTCTCCGATGCTTCCGTCCTGTTTACAGGGAAAATAATCGCAGTTCGTCGGGATAATCGACACGGTTTCAACCTTGACGCGGTAAGAACGTTTATTGTAATAAATAATAAAGAAATAATAAGGTAAAATAGAGAGTTCGCTTTAGTTAGTCAAGGTTTTGTCTTTTCTCTCGTTTTCATGCTAAGCGGCTAACTTCTGATTGCGAAACAGGTTCTGGGATATGTTTTTTATTTAGTAATAAATCATTTATTACTTTAATGTTTAATAAAAAAAACTGCATACGTGTTTTATTTAAATGCCTTTTATCGTAAATGAACGATTTTTACTGTCCATGTCACAACAATAGAGAGTCATTTACAGAATAGAGGAATATATATATATATATGTGTGTGTGTGTTTGTGTGTGTAGACGAGGTGACGTCATGGTTAACTTTATTTACGTTTAAACCGCCGTTTTTTTCTATTAACAAAGTTTTTTTAAAATAGTTTTTGCATCTGAAAGTTTTTAAAAGCTATATTAGCATAGCTGTTTAGCTATCTTGTTTAGCCAGCGGTATTCCCCGTCATTCCTGTTGAGTTACGTATGAGGCAATACTTGGGTAACTGATGTAAGTGTGCTAGCATAGCTTGCTAGCTGGTCTAGCTTGTAGATTTTCTTTTAATTATGTATTGATGATTTAAGCTTCATCTACAGACAGTGTGTATTAAAAATAAATAAATAAGTAAAAACATAAAAGTCCGGGTTGTATTTTTTAAAATGGATATCCCCTGTTGGAGCGTGCACGCGCGTACACGGTTTCCTGTTCAGGCAGCGGGAGCGCGGGCGATGATGCAATAGAAGCGCAACGCAGAAATAAGGAGAGACAGAAAGGTGGAGAAGGAAACTTAAAGGAAGAAAGAGATGGAGAGACAAAAAGGAGGAGAGAGACCGTGAGAAAAGAAAGAATGAAAGAAAGAAACGAAAAGAGAGACATACGGACAGAAAAGAGGAGAGACCGTGAGAGAAAGAGAAAGAAAGAGACAAATAATGAAAGAGAGCCAGAAAGGAAGAGAGAGACTGAGCAAGAGAAACAAAAAGTAACAAGTGAGGGACAGGAAGAAATAGATAGACAATGAGAGAAATAAAGAACGAATGAAAGACGGACAAAAGGATGAGAGAGACGGTGAGAAAAGAAAGAATGAATGAAAGAAAGAGACATGGAGAAAGAGCCAAAAAGGAGGAGAGAGACTGTGTGAGAGAGGGACAGAAAGAAAGGGAGACTTACAGAAAGAAAAGAGGAGAGAGACAGTGAGAGAGAGAAACAAAAATAACAAGAGGGAGAGAGAGAGACTTACGGATAGAAAAGAGGATAGAAATGGGAAAGATGGGGAGAGAGTTAAACCCATAGAGAGAGGGAATAAGTGAGGAAAGTGTGTGTGTGTGTGTGCGTGTGCGTGCGTGCGCGCACTTAGGTGGACAGCATGAATATACATTAAAGCATAACTGACAATACACTCGACTCCAAAAGTATTGGCACCCTGCATTAGAGATCTGTCTCGATTTTTGTAGCCACGTGGATTTGATATAAAACTGTTGTACACTGGCAATAAAACACACAAACTCCAGTCTGACTGTCATGTAATTAAATATAAACATTTTCATTATCTTAACGGTCGATTCATCAGTGATTCATTGAATTATTTAATCTTTAATCTTAAGTTATTGAGGGATTGTAACTGACTTAATTAAACAAGTGATCAGTTATACAGTTTTTGCACTTAGTTAAAATATTAAGCTATTCAGAGAATCACATCTAATTATTTGATGATTATATTAATTGATTAATTGATTGCATCCTTTGGTAAGATTTACAGCTCCACGCTGACTATGAAAGTGATTTTTATATCAAAAATCATTGCGTTGTAACTGCAACACTGACGTTTTTTATATTTATTGTTAAAAAGTATTTTAAAGTGATCTGAACCCTGCAAACATCTAAATGCCCTGATATTCACGAACAGTAAATCCATGTTCTAATATTGATCTACTATCAGCCCCAGGGCAAAAAAAAATAAAGGAGAGCTTCACAGTGAGGTTAATGGTGTTTTTGTAAAACTGGCGTACACACACACACACACACACACACACACACACACGCAGACACAATTATGTTCGGCTTTGTTAACACTGGAATGTAAATACAGCTAAATGCCAGAAATATAAAAAAAAATGTAAATAATAAAAAAGCAATGCAGTGGCCAAAATGAATAAGCTGCAGTCAGCACAAATAAACAAAACTGAGTGAAACTGAATATTTGAGTGAGTAAAAAAAACTTCCATATTAATTAAAAAATGAGTAAAATAAACACAAATGCACAATCGTGTGTGTGTAAGTAAGGCGGTGCACAAGGCAGCTTTGCTGTTTCATAATCTTGTGTTATTATATAAAGGGATAATTTTGCTCAAATTTTCCCATTTATTACTTACTTTAATTTCTTTCTTTATTTGGCGCTGCAAGTATTTAAATTAGGAATTGGGTGTCAGGAAAAGTATAAAACAGACCTCATCTTAAGAATTTTAATGAACTTCACTTAAAAATCATCTGCTTTTTCCATTATTTTCCTATTTTCGTTTTCAAAGCATTCATGTCCTACTTAGAGAAAGAGAGAGAGGGAGAAAGAGGGGGTAGAGCATCGCAATACACAGGCCATATATAACTTCCGCCGTGGTGGAGCAGGAAGTTGTTTGACACATGTAAAGAGTTTTCATTAAATATTTACGTAAATCAGTTATGATACAATTAAGTCAATAGTAGCAGACTGAGTGATGTGTAAGCAAATCAAAAGCTGCATCTACAAATAAATCATTAGGTGTTTAGTGTGATGCAAACCAATTAGCGTTGTTTTTTATTTATATTCTCTTTAAAAGACTTGTTTATCTCGATCTGTAATTGTTTTGGCGGTAAAAATTCTTTCATAATAATTGTTGTCAATTGTTTGATTTCATATGATGTAAAGTTGGTTCCTGTAATAGCACGGCTTAACCAGCGTGGCGCTGTATCTTAACGTAATTCATTGCAAACCAAGCACTTCTCAAAAAGACCTAGTGTTTATCAGAAGACCACAGTGTTCATCTAATGCAGTTCAACAAGTTCATATTAAGAGTTCACTAGGTTAGAAACGTTCCGGCACAGTGTAGAACTTCTGCGGGTTTTCCTACTTTACTGCAATGTGACACTCATGCAGTGAGCAGTGCTGGCTACTTCTTTGTTCTTTACTACAAAAAATATCAGCGTAATATCTGGCTTTAGAAGAACAAGATCCAAGAACATTTAATGTTTTAAAGCCCAAACAGTAGAGCATGGGCAAAAATTCCTACAAGAACTAAAACCAAAAATATACTGTCATGTGTAAAGACTCAGATGTCATCAAATTTGTTATTTATTCATTTAAAAAAAAAAAAAAAAACCCCAGATATTAAGAAAGCGCCTGAATAGTCATGAGCAAAGATGTTTGGAGGCAAACATGTGGTTTGTAAAAAAATAAAAATAAAAATAAAAAATGACCAAGTATTAGACCTGAAATATAAACTATGTGAACAGGTCGTTCATCTGATGTAAAGAGGGATCCAGTCTGTGGAGAGAAAAACCTAAATGAGTTTAAATTAAATGAAATATTAAATTAATATTTTAAAACAGCAGCATTTCAGACATAGCAGTTCCTGCAGAAATCCTACATACCTGGCAACGCCGGATGCAATGATGACGATAAAATGACAGTTCTGTCTCCTTTTTTTTTCTACTCAGGAGCGCACAGTCGCATCCACCCGCAACCGGCACTCAGCCAGTCTTCGGCACCCTCCAGCAGCTGGCGAAGGTGCAGACGTGAGTGTACGAGAGAGAGCGGATCCAAATGAGCAAGCAGCCGCAGCAAAAGTTAACTAACGCAGACCAGAACGGAGTGAGCGTCATCCAAAGCCAGCCTCAGAGCAGCGCCGCAAACTCCGTAGGAGCTACAGCAGGGCTGCAGCAGGTACACACACGCACACACATGCATGCACTCGGTCTCACATTCTATCCGCTGTGATGTAGAAAAGGGTGTGTTGTGTTTTTTTTTAGTTTTTTTCTAGTTTTTTAATTAACTTGCTGAGACAAAATCTAAACCTGCCTGTAATTAGATATTAATGAGCCTAAAGGTTTACTGTTTATCCGTGTATTTTTTTTTTTTGCAGCGCTTCATACAAAGAACCACACACCATCGTCATCTTTATTCAGGAGTTTGTTCTTTATTCTTTCTCTCCGCTACACATAAAGCACAGGTCCTGTAATGTAGGCTTACATACGAATTACTTGGATGCACAGAATTTATTTAAGCGTGATTTAAAAACGTGTATGCGGCTAAATGTTAGATATGGATCTAAATTCTAAACTCAGGATAGTCTGTACGGAGATTGTAGGTGTTCCCATTTTGCAGCCCGGCCAATATCTGGGCTGCACTTTCCCACAAAAATGTGCCAAAAGTCTAATGTGGGATTAAAAAAAATTTTGACAAAAGAGGCAGACGCTTTCCTTTATTCCGCCAAATCATCGAGGAATAAAGAAAAGTAGAGCAAGAGGGAAGGGGGCATATATGTGTAGATAGCAGTGGAATGGCAACCACAGGGTTCATCTGATTTCCTGACCAAACTGTCAAAAAACAGGGCTCCCTGCTGGTGTAAACACCGGAGTCGGGTTAATAAAAGTGCCTCTCGATTGAACACTGGGACGGGCCTTAACCTGGTGGGAACGTAATAGGGGTTCTCTGGTTTTAAGAACCTTACACATTAGGATGCAGTGTAGGGCTTCTGCAGGTGTTGTGGTGCTTGTTTGCTCTCTGATAACTCTGTGATTCTCTCTGTTACTGACACCTTAATATTCATATCGCACATTTCAGGTTCCTCAGCTAGTTCCAGTCAGTCCCGAAGGAGGTGGCAAAGCCACGCCCCCCAGCAAGATGAAGAAGTCGCTACTCGACAAAAACAGCGACGAGTACAGGCAGCGGCGAGAGCGCAACAACCTGGCCGTAAAAAAGAGCCGCATGCGCAGCAAGCAGAAGGCACAGGACACTCAGCAGCGCGTCAACGAGCTCAAAGAGGAGAACGAGCGACTGGAAGCCAAGATCAAGCTGCTCAGCAAAGAGCTCAGTGTGCTCAAAGACCTGTTCCTGGAGCATGCACATAACCTGGCTGACAACGTGCAGCCTGCCAACGGCGCCCCCGGAGACCTCTGTAATAACAACAATAACAGCCAGTGAGATCCAATCAGTCGTCAAGGACACCAAATCTGTACCATAATATCGTCAGCGATCTGCTCTTAAAGGAAATCCATTTAAAGCTCCACATATTTTTTAGGCCATTTGCATTTCAGACGAATGGCACTCCAACATTAGAAATCCGTTCTGAATTATGTTAATTAGGTTTTTTGTTAATACTCTGGACTTTACAGCTTGCAAAAAATTGGCTTATTTCCACGACCAAATAGCGACGATTTTGTCTGCGTGTGTTCTGTGTTATTCCTATTCCAGCATGTAATAAGCGTGAAGGGAATGCAGAAAGGAATCGGAGAAGTGTAGGAATGTCATTGAGACTGTATCCTTTAATGGGTTTCTCTCCTCCTACAGCGTCAGGATTTGTTGTTACTTTTATCCGTGCCGTTGTAAAAAACACTCCGTGTTTCAGCAAGAAGACAATGGCAGAAAAATCAAAAGCAGCAGTTCCCAAAAATCACAACCCTAATGCTGTTTCGGGAAGGTGCTTCTGTTCCCCCGAACACCCCCTGCCCCTTCCTGAATGCGCCATTGTAATTTTCATTAATTTAATTTAAAGATGGAAGAACGGTAGAAATGGGACTGGTGTGCATCTTTTGATGCAGTGGTGAGCAAATAATTCATTAATCAACATACACTATTTCTTTATCTTTATAAAATATTTCTATCTTGTTTTTAGCATATGGTGCCACCTACTTCCTCTTATATGCTGTACCGTGGTCCGGCTACGGATCCAATTGAACTTGAACTTGTAATACAAACAGTTGCACAAAGTGCAACACACACACACATACATACACAAGCTGCCGAGTTTTAAACACACATCGGAAAAAACACAATCATTCTCTTGCATACCTGTTGTGATGACGGAACAGTCATGTTTCTAAAATGTCGACCAACCACTTCCTTTTGTGTTGGTTTCTCTCTCACACAAACACACACACACACACACACACACGCGTGCGCATAGCACTATGTGACGTTCCCTCACACACTCGATTTATTTCCATTTACAGGTGATCAGAACACACAAGACTGGGAGATATTTACTATTGGTCCATCCGTGAATTACACACACGTGTAAATAGTTTTTTTTGTTATATAAAAGAAACAGACCCTGAAATTGCCCAAACCCACGGGGGAATTAACACCCCCTACCCCCCTTCAATAAAAAACACCACCAGCAGATAAAACGTTTCTTTTCCAGACAAGGGCGAGAACGGCGTGATTTGGCGAGTGTGTTGCATCAACCCCATGAAAGCAGACGGCAGACAGTGCCGGTGTTAACAAAAGCTCTTAAAATTGCACTTGAGCCTCAAACCCTTCTTACAAAGTATCCTGGGCATAGACAAGAAAGAGAGACAGCCAGGGACAGAAAGATGGGACGCATCCTGCCTGGGGTTTGGAAACAAACTGATTTCATCATCACAGCACCCCGTGGTCCAGCCCGTCTGCGGCTGATTCCTGTCTGTCTGTCTCTCGGTACATACCAAAGGCTTAGACGTTGAGGGTGGACACACATGCTGACTCATCCATCAGACTCCAGGTTTCGCTACGTTTTTAAACAAAAGTCGTTTAGCAGAATTTCTTCATTTATCTATAGTTTTCTCCCCCCCCCCCCCTCTTTCTAGCATTTCTACACTGGCTTTTTTGTACCTCAGGCTATGCCACTTAAAAAGACTTCAGCGTATTTCTACACCTGTTAAAAGAAAAGGAAAAAAAACCCCACATGACGTATATAAAGTGAGTTGGGTGATGGAGAGAATATTTAGATTCTCTTTTTTTTTCTAAGTCATTTTCTATATCTTTAGGTTTTAATTGTTTGGAAAAAGCATGATGCATGATTATAGCACTGGTTAAAGAAAAAAAAACTAATATCAGATTAAACTTAAAAGAAAAAGGGGCGGAGTTAAAAATCAATAAATCAATTACGTCGTCCATTTTTTGTTCCTCAATTATTCGATGAGCGTTGCTGGCCAACTTGCTTTTTTTATATATAATACGGAATTATCGTGCATTGTAAATTAAAAATTGATTATAAAACCTCGTGTGTGTCTGTGTGTCTGTCCTCCTGTTTTGTTTTTTTTAAGCCTGCAGGTTATTACTTTCCTTCGTTCTCTTGTATATCCTGTGCGTCATCCCCGCGTCCCAGTCAATATGAACACTGTCGTCGACGTCATGGCGATGTTCAATCGATTATTGTCTGTTCAGCGTGTGTGTGTGGGGAGAAAACTCAATCTTGTAAAGGTGAAGCGTTTACACACATCTTCCAGTGTTAAACCAAAACTTCACTTGACTCAGAACCGAACCGCAAGCAAACCGAGTGACTTTTATTAAATAATCATTAACAGCGTAAATAGTGTCTCTCTCTCTCTCTCTCTCTCACACACTTTCTCGCTCTCTTTTTCTGTCTTTTTTCTGTCACTTTTTAATCTCACTGCCTTTCTTATTCTACCTTTTTCTCCCTTCTTTGTATTTTCTCTCTCTCTCTCTTACACACACCACATCACAATAAGGAGTAGAATGTAAAACTGTATTTCAGGAATCTTTTGAATTATTTTTAATAGAATTTCACATTTTTGTTTTGATCCTTAGCACCATCCTTACAGCACAATAACACCTGGGTGTCCACGACCGCACTGGTGATCCGCCCTCCTCACACACCTGATTCACCTAATCCACTGTATTAACAGCCCTCCAGAGAGGGATTCCACCCATTATCCCGGGATGTGTGTCACTTAGGAAATCTATCACACGAGACGGGGGAGGGTATAAACACAGACGTGGGAGGAGTTTAAGCACAGAGACGGGGGAGGGTATAAGCGCAGAGATGGGGGAGGGGTATAAACACAGACGTGACAGGAGTATAAGCACAGAGACGGGGAGGGTATAAGCACAGAGATGGGGGAGGGGTATAAGCACAGAGGCGGGAGAGGGTATAAGCACAGAGACGGGGAGGGGTATAAGCACAGAGACGGGGAGGGGTATAAGCACAGAGACGGAAGAGGGTATAAGCACAGAGACGGGAGAGGGGTATAAGCACAGAGATGGGGGAGGGGTATAAGCACAGAGAGCGAGGAGGGTATAAGCACAGAGACGTGGTAGGGGTATAAGAGACGTGGGAGGGGTATAAGCACAATATGCAGCGTGTTCGTGTACAGAAACACAAACGGGTAGGGCCCCACAGCACTATTACTACTACTAGAACAGATCTCTAGGGGCCCCCATTTGTGTGGGCCCTAAGTGCCCCCAACACACACACGCACACACACACTGAAACAATAACATTAAAGGAAAGATCTGATATCCGTCCAGATAGATATATATATATATATATTTGAGCTGTACGTAAATGCAGCCTGCGATATCACGCTTTTTAATGGAAAAACCTGAGAAATGAAGAAATAAGTCACATTTCCCAGCAGATTCTGATGAAACTATGGGATGTTTTATTAGAGGTTATAGAAATAATCCACTTTTATGGAAATGACTGAAACGCAATATTCTGTATACATTTACTGATTTACTGTATGATTGATAACACAAACTCCTGCAGTACAGTAAATTCCTCTAGTCAGAAACCAGAGGTGATTCTCTCTCTCGCTCTCTCTCTCTCTCTCTCTCTCTCTCTCTGTATCGCTCTCTCTTTCTCTCTCTCGCTCTCTCTCTCTCTCTCTGTCTCTCTCTGTTCTTTGTGTCTCGCTCACTCTGTGTCTGCCTGTCCTTGTCTCAATTTCTATTTCTCTCTGTCTATCGCTTACTGTATGTTTCTCCCTCTATCTGTCTGTGTGTCTCTCTCTCTTTTTCTTTCTCTGTCTCTGTCCCTGTCTATTTCTTTCTTTGTCCATCTATCTGATCTGTATCTCTCATTGTCTCATTGTCTGTCTGTCTCTCTCTCTCTCTCTCTCTCTCTCTCTCTCTCTCTCTCTCTCTCTCTCTCACACACACACACACACACACA
>JAOTRA010000029.1:507875-522609 GCA_026260255.1 Pseudolaguvia tuberculata | reverse complement strand
TGGAGGTATGCGTTGGAGAGAAGGGGAATGAAAGTCAGCAGGAGTAAGACTGAGTACATGTGTGTGAATGAGAGGGAGGTTGCAGGGAGAAGTGGTAGTGAAGGTGGAAGAGTTTAAGTACTTGTGGTCAACAGTGCAAAGTAATGGACAATGTGTTAGAGAAGTGAAGAAAAGAGTTCAGGCAGGGTGGAACGGGTGGAGAAGAGTGGCAGGAGTGATTTTGTGATCGATGAGTTTCTGCAAGAGTGAAAGGCAAAGTTTATAGGACTGTAGTGAGGCCAGCAATGTTGTACAGTTTAGAGATAGTGGTGTTGTTAAAAAGACAGGAGGCGGAGCTGGAGGTGGAAGAGTTGAAGATGCTGAGATTTTCATTGGGGTGCCGGGCAGGGGGAAAAAAAGAAGACCAAGGAGGAGGTTTATGGATGTGGTGGGGGAAGATATGCAGGTAGTTGGGGTGAAAAGGGCAGATGTAGAGGACTGGGTAGTGTGGAGAAGAGTGGTCTGCTGTGGCGATCCCTAACGGGAGCAGCCGAAAGGAGAAGAGTTTCTATTCTTCTGTCTGTTATCTTGCCTAACTCTTTCTTTTTTTCTCTCTGCCTAGCTTCCTTTCAATCTCTCTTTTTTTTCGTTTGTGGATTTTGTTTGTAGATCTCTTTATCAATCACTCTCTTGTCCATTTCTATCAATCTGCCTCTTGCCTTTGTTAATGTTTTTGTTATTCTGTCTATCTTACTACCTCTCCTTCTCTATAACTGCCTGTGCGTTTATATTTCTGTATGTCTGTCTGTCTCTGTTGTATCAGTCAGTGTGTCTGTCTGTATTTAGCTGTAGGATATCCCTCAGTCAGCGGTTACGTGGCGGTTCCTTCCTGCGTCCCCGACGCCTCATGTGACGTGGACTGGGAGGCGTTTGACCCGTGAGTATTGCTGCATTCGGACAATGATGAGCTATAATATTACACTATAAGCTCTGGGTCAAACTCTCAAGTTAACGAACCTGTGATAATGAGAAATTGGTCACAGGATCAGATTTTCTTCGAGAAAATAACACTGTTGGAACCCAAGTAACTGTATACAGTTGCAGATGTTCTGTCTTTACATGTGGGGGTTTCATCCGGGGTTTTCAGTTTCCTTCTGCTTCCTTAAAATAGATGAATGTAATTTATTTTTACTCATTTGGGCTTGGAAAGTCTTTCAACAATGTCTGATTTTTTTTTTTAGGTTTTTTTTCATCAAGCATGTTCCTCCATTAACCGAGGAGCAGCTTGCACGTAAACCTGCACTTCCCTTAAAGACTCGCAGCACGCCGGAGTTCTCCCTGGTCATAGACCTGGTAACTGCTAACGACCGTACATGAATTAATCTATACAAACTCTTCATTTCGGGTTTCCTCTATGTTTTTGGCGGATGTTTTTTTTTGTAATATTTAGTTGTTTGTTTAAAGGACGAAACTTTAGTTCACTGCAGTCTGAACGAGCTGGAGGACGCAGCACTGACCTTTCCTGTACTTTTCCAGGATGTTATTTACCAGGTGAGGAAACTCGTACTGCAGTCAGTGGATCGCTAATTAATTAACAGAACTTCATAAAACCTAAAGCTAAGCTTTCTTTGGACTACAATAAATGATTATTTCCATTATCGGTTAAACATTAATTATTACAACAATTTGTTGGTTGATTGAATTTGAATATTGCATTTTTATCAAAAGTTTTTACAGTGGCGTAATGGCCTCATAGCATGAAGGACCCGGGTTTGATTCTCAGGAAAGTCCTTTTTCTGTGCAGAATTTGCATGTTCATTCTGCACTTGTGTGAGTTTTCTCTGGGTACTCCAGTTACCTTCCTCAGTCAAAAAACGTGTACAGGGTGTACCCCTGTTTCTCGCCCTATGTGCGCTGGAATAGGCATATAAGGGAGATAAGCGGGTAAGAAGATAATTGAATGAATGAATAAATTAACATGTAGCCCCTAAATTGGTTGTGTGCAAACTAACCACTTGTAAAAGATCAAAAAATGTTATGTATCAGATAACGTAGAGGACTAAGATATTTAACTGCTAACTGGAAGAGCAGGGTTTTTTTTTTTTTTACCAACACCACTGTGGGCTCCTGGGTAAGGCCCTTTACCGTATTTGTACAGTTGTACAAGTTGGATAACTGTAAATTGCTTTGGATAGAAACATCTATCAGTCACTGTAACGATAAACAGCGTTCATATTTCCCCACATTTGCGGTTTAGAAGATGAATGAAAGAGTGAATGATAGTTAAATAAATTAAATAAGCCCCGCCCCTAGATATGATGACATCACTGTTGCCAATTTAAGCTAACCGTGAAATTACCTTGTCTAAAATGTTAAATATTAAAGATTTAACATGTATTTAAATTAAATTGAATTGATAAAATGTTTTTTTTTTCGTTATTTGCAGGTAAACGTACGTTTGCGGCCGTTCTTTAGAGAATTCCTTCAGCGAATGTCCCAGATTTATGAGGTATCATTCTACAGCTGTTCTATAGCTAAAGAGTTTTACTACATATTTATGTACTTGCACTACTTTTGCAGTCTATTTTTTTTACATCTAGGTTTGTAAAATTTGAGCTTTTATCTCCTCAGATTATTCTTTTCACTGCTTCAAAGAAAGTTTATGCAGATAAGTTATTGAACATCCTGGATCCGAAGAAGCAGTTAGTTCGGTAGGTGGATTTCCTTTATTTCCAAAGGTTTTTTGTAAACCTGGAAAAGAATGATTATATCTAAAATATAGATTTGTTTTTTTTACATTTATATTAATTAGATTTCAATCTATTTCATTTCTACAACTGATCAATTGGGGATTAAGGGGCCCATCGGTGGCAATTTAGTGGTGCTGGAAATCAACCCCCAATCTTTCAGGTTTCAGTCTAAATATTAACCCCTCATTATTTCTCTTTCTTATGGATTTAATTAAATACTTTTCATTTTAATGTGAATGCTTTTTTTTTATCCACTGCGGTTCCTCAAGCCGATAGCTTCTTTATTGCCTCTGCACCTCGCCTGAAGGTGGCACTGTTGGTTTTTAAATAGGGGGTTTTCCTGCTGTGTGGCGAGATTATTTGTATACTGTTCCCAAAGTGGATGCTACACAATGTTGAGTGAAAAGTTTCTGGTTACTGTGGTAAACGCTGTTCCCGGAGAGCAGGAATAGGAACTTAGGGTCATTGCCATACTCGCAGCATGTTATATAAGTAGCATTCAGGCTGAAATGTGTAAATATGGCCACTTGAACTGTCAGTTAGTGAGCCAATAAGAATTCATGAGGAATAGGGATTTCCTGAGGGATTTCCCAAAGCAATGTTCCACTCATAAAACCAAGGATAACATAGTTAAATTTAAATGAGGGGCGGCACGGTGGCGTAGTGGATAGCACAGTTGCCTCACAACAAGAAGGTCCCGGGTTTGTATCCCGGGCTGGGATTTTTCAGTGTGGAGTTTGCATGTTCTCCCCGCGCTTGCGTGTTTCCTCCGGGTGGATTAGGTGGATGGGTGATTGTAAATTAATTGTCCATAGGAGTGAATGTGTGTGTGAATGGTTGTTTGTCTATGTGTTGCCCTGAGATGGACTGGCGACCCGTCCAGGGTGTACCCCCGCCTCTCACCCTATGTTTGCTGGGATAGGCGCAGCAGACCCCCGTGACCCCGGATTCGGGAATAAGCGGGTAAGAAGATGAATGAATGAAATTTAAATGAAAGTTTTATTTCATTGTCAGTAACACTGAAATCCTCTGTGTTCAAATGTTCATGGACGTTTTCATGTTCTATAAATATTGCCATACTTTTTCTTAAAGCAAGATGGTTAACATATATACAATGTCATCTGTTCAATTCCTGGACAAGGGAATCTGTGTGGAGTTTGCATGTTCTCCCCTTGCTTGTGAGTTTTCTCCTGGTACTTTGGTTTCCTCCTACAGTTCAAACACATGTATGTTAGGTAGGAGTCAGTGTGTGTGCTTGTTCGTCTGTGTGTAGCCCTATGACGGACTGGTGACATGTCCAGGATGTATCCCTGCTTTCCGTTCTATGTGCGCTGGTAGAGGTTTGTTTAGGGTAAGACGGGTAATGTGAACAGTCCATATGACGATGACATTTTTTTGGTGTGTGTGTTTGTACACGTCTGTTTCAGACACAGGTTATTTCGCGAACATTGCGTCTGTGTACAGGGAAACTACATCAAAGATCTGAATATTCTCGGCAGAGATCTTTCAAAGACCATCATCATCGACAACTCGCCGCAAGCCTTCGCATATCAGGTGAAGAGTAACGATAAAGATCTGAGATCTGAAACTAGCTTTCACAAAAACCTGTTAAATGTTTTATGGGTCTTAATTTGGGAATACGGCAAATCTTCTACGATACCATTTAGATTCTTTAACATTAACGACCTTGTCCAGGGTCATGCTGGCGTATCCTGATGCTTCTTTTTCTTCATTGCAGTTGTCTAACGGGATCCCGATCGAGAGCTGGTATGTGGACAAAAACGACAGCGAACTTCTCAAACTGGTGCCTTTTCTAGAAAAGTTGGTAGAGCTGGTATGTATCTCAATGCAATGCTTTTACACTAACTGCAAGGAAAAGTCGTCCGTGGTTTCATTTTTAGGCCTGTTTTTATCTTCTAAATGTTTTGCTCTATGGAAAAGTTCAACTTAGAGTTGTTATTGTCATTAATTGTATGGTGATGTGAGCGGCGCGGTGGCGTAATGGATAGCACAGTCGTCTCACAACAAGAAGGTCCCGGGTTCGAATCCCGGGCCGAGATCTTTCTGTGCGGAGTTTGCACGGGGGTCTCCCCGCGCTTGCGTGGGTTTCCTCTGGGTGGTCCGGTTTCCTTCCACAGTACAAAAACATGTAGATGAGGTGGATTGGTGATTGTAAATTGTCAATAGGAGTGAATGTGTGTGAATGGTTGTTTGCCCTGAGATGGACTGGCGACCCATCCAGGGTGTACCACCCCTCTCGCCCTATGTGTGCTGGGATAGGCACAGTGGACCCCCGTGACCCCAGATTCGGGAATAAGCGGGTAAGAAGATGAATGAATGAATGTATGGTGATGTAGTGGTTAGCATCAAGCAAGATGGTCCCGTGCAAAGAGTCTTCTGGACCTTCTTGTTGTGAGGCGGCCATGCTAACCACTACACCAGCATGCCGCCCATCAGCCAATTAAAACATTCACTTCTGTTCAATTAAGGGAAATCCTGATTCGCTGACAAGATTAGTTTTTTTGGTTTCTCATCAATTTGCCAGTTGACTGTTTTACATTCCTAAACTAGCAATGAGATACATTGAAGATGGTAAGATACGATTCGATTTGAATAATCCGTGATGTCTGTTTACACACACACACACACACACACACACACACACACAAACTATCGTCCATATTAGGTTAAATGTTGATTCTGTTGTTTTGTGGTTTTCTCTTTCTAGAACGAGGACGTGAGACCGCATGTACGTGAACACTTTCGTCTGCATGACCTTTTACCTAAAGACTGAACACGCAAATCTCACACAGCTTAAAGAGTAACAACAGATTAGAAGGAAAAGGTGAAAAACACTAGACACCATTTATAAACTCTGACGTGGAAACGAGGACACTCGAGTGAACAACAATAAGTTTTTACAATTTGTTGTATCATTTTTAGGTTAAAATAGGTTTTATGGGGGGGTCTTTTTAAAAATGTTATTTTTAATGAAACGCAAAAGCCAGGAAAACCAGTCTGAACCGCTTGTGCTGTAAGGCTTTCTTTGTGGGGTTTTTTAAGGTAAGATACACACAGCAAACTAGTTTCATTCATTCATTCATCCATCTAGCTTCTAACCTGTTTATTCCCTAACTCGGGGTCACGGGGGTCTGCTGGAGCCTATCGCAGTGCACATAGGGTGAGTGGTACACCCTGGACAGGTGACCAGTCCATCACAGGGCCACATGTAAACAAACAACCAAACACACTCCCACTCACTCCTGTGGGCAATTTTGACTCACTAATCAACCTAATGTACATGTTAGCAATGGGGGAGGAGGAGGAGGAGGAGGGGGGGTCTGTGGATAGGATACCTCATCACATATAATGTTAATGTCGAATCATTTAAAAAATGAAGTAAGACAAACAACTTTTACTACCCAAACCATCACCGACAACTTTTCTTCTTTTTCTCTCCCTTTTTGTTTTTTTAATGGTTTTTATTTAATTGTATTTCTTAATCATAAATTATGTTCTTCATCGTTTCATCACTATTCTGGTATCACTGAATCTGGTAGAAACGGTCTGGAGGTCTGAAGTATTTCACAGACTCCAACTTTTAAACCTTTCATTGTTTGTTTTATTCTTCATTTCGGATGTCAGAAACGGAGAAACAGCTGAGGTCAATCGTTTATGGGTTTTTAGGAACTTTGTGTATTATAGACAGTATATACAG
The DNA here is from genome assembly GCA_026260255.1 of Pseudolaguvia tuberculata. NCBI lineage: Eukaryota > Metazoa > Chordata > Actinopteri > Siluriformes > Sisoridae > Pseudolaguvia > Pseudolaguvia tuberculata. The sequence goes on along the minus strand of JAOTRA010000029.1, from coordinate 516,162 downwards.
TATTTCTGTGGGATCAGTGTTTCTATGTTACGCTTTAGTATTTGTTTGTAAATACGTGTTAACTGAATGCTGAAAGTTGGTTTGTTGTTTTTTCAGGGTTTTTTCCTTTTAAACGTCGAAGCAGCAAAAAAAGTGATTTGTCAATCAATAAAAAAAAAATAGTGACTTGATTTGCCAGTAAACTGAACGACTATCAGAAGCAGTAAAATAAGCAATAATTTTAAAATTGAGCTGAAAAAAATCTAGAATTTTTCCTCTTGATTCTTTTAATAGTGTCGATGTGTCACAATTTCTTTCTGATTATAATTAAACAGAAAAACAATATTACAACAGTGAGGGAGAAACTTTGCCATAATAATAGTCATCATCATCATCATCAGCTGGGTAAGGAGACATTCAGTGTGAGAGGAAAATAAACAAAAATGTATAAAATTGATGTGCCTTTTAAAGTCATTTTATATTAAAGTTAAAAGATGATTTCTTTCTATTTACAGATTTGCCCATTTTCTGTAGCATGTTACAGAACATAAATGTATTTCAAATTTAATACAATATTAAAACCTGAATTATTAATTAATTAATTAATTTATTGGTGTTTTTACCCGTTTGTAAAACCTGTCAATTTACAGTTTTGTAATAAATACATATGGAGCGACATCCTGAAAACCTGCATTATTAACTGGTGCGCGCGTGTGCGCCTGCGTGCGTGCGTGCGTGCGTGCGCGCGCGAAATAAAGTCTTGTACAGCAGCAGCCTTTGTTTTTTCTTTCTTTTTGATGTAATTCCTGAAACATTCCTAGAATCCTGTTTTCATTGTGTTTCATTCCCAGTTGAAGACAAAAACACTCGAACATAACAAAAAAAATTTAAACTAAGAAATTATTATTACTAATATATAATTCCTAATAATTTGGTCTGATTCTGACTTAAAGCAAGTTAAGGCTGAATTCTCTTCCTATTTACTTTCACTCTTCATCTCTATTTTTATCTCTTTCTTTTTCTGTCACACGCGTTTGGCTCTCTCTCTCTCTCTCTCTCTCTCTCTCTCTCTCTCTCTCTCTCACTCTTAGAGCCGGTGACGTTTGGTGTATTGAGTCTTAATGATAATTATTTAATTAACGGCTTTAATTAATTATTTACATTCGCCTTCCGGCGCTAAAATCCGTTCGCACCTGTTTTCCATCTTGTCGGGTTTAATTAGTTTTCTGCAGTGGGTTGGGTGTGTGTGCGTGCGTGTGTGTGCGTGCGTGTGCGCGCGTGTGTGTAAGAAATACCTTGTAAACAAAACAGAAGCATAGTTTCTCCAGACGCGTCTTTAGCCTCTAAAAATCTAATTGTACTTACACATAACATTTACAGGTTCTAATCATTTATTTTAGATTTATTTTTTATATTTTTGTAAAGATGTTCCGATCCGGATGTTTACTGCTTTTAACAGCCTGCGTTTTAATCAGTAAGTGTTTTAAGATCAGTTATTATATCTCACCTGTCTGTCTGTCTGTCTGTCTGTTATTTGGGTTTAATGTGAAATATTCGTTTATAAACATTGTTAATATAATGCAGGAAAAAGGAAAATGTATTTATTGCCTTAAATATTTAAATCTATATTAATTGGGGGGGGGGGCTTATTGTTATTATTAATAACATTATTGTTGTTATTATTATTATTATTGAGTAATTAGTGATTATTAAAAATAACAACTCATAATAAAAAATAATAATTTACTACTTCTTGTTGTTGTTGTGCCCAGAGTTTATATCTGGCGAGCCCACCCTCTTGAAGACCCTAATCACCCGTCGGACTGAGTTGAACTCAAAATTAATTGAATCCGAGAAAAGCCATTCTTTAAAGTCTGATAAGACAGAAGAGTCGGAGACAAGGATCAGAACCAGCTTGAAGTCAAACTTTCATCAATCCCAGAGCAGCAGTCGATTGGGTTTGACCACACAGTTCCCAGATCTGAACTTATATCTAAATGTCCTCAGCAGTCTCTATAACATGTCCCAGCCTGCGGTGATGGACGGCTTCCTTCATGCGCTGGTTTGTCTCTTGGCTAACGGGACGCAGTGCGGGTGGCAGGCAGATCTAACTGCGTCTCTGGTTTTAAAGTGGAGAGGTCCGCTACTGTCCTTCCTGACATCCATTAAATCCCAGACGTGTACGTTAAACCTGTTTCAGATGAGTGGAGATCTGTCTGGGACTCAGTCTCAGCTCAGCACTTTTTACCAGATGCTGAATGCGGTGATGTCTCTGCAGCTTTCGGAGAACTTTTGGACTGCATGGGACAGTTTTATGGAGTTTTTGTCTCCGCTGATGTCAGACATCTCCTACTTCTTAATAGACATCCTTCAGTTATTGGTAGAACTAGTAACAATTGGATTGCAGATTGCCATAGATGCACCTACACTGAACCAGACTCAACAATGTCCTCAAGGTAGGTAAATGGTGGTGGTGTTTTATTTTAGTGTTTAACTTTAAAATGAAATATATTTGCACAAATTACTTTTTTTCTTTTTTTTCAGGGGACCTAAAGCAGCTTCTCATATGGTAAGTCTTATGGAAGCATACTTCCATTCGGGTTCTTATGTCAATCTAAAAATCATAAGGTCCAAGATGACCCTGACTAAAACATTATATTGGCCATTGTAACCCCCACCACCAAATATTAAAATTCTTTCCTTGACAAACCCCAGCTTTGGAAGTCAGAGATGTAGAGTTAGCATCTCAAAGGTTACGTGCTATTCTCAGGTGCCCAATAGTGGCAGCCATTCAGGGATGGGGCAAAAAAGGCCCAATCCACATCCTAATAGCTACCACTAACGCCCCAGTATTGGTTTTAGCAGCAAATGAACTGTGTTCAAATGGCTTTGTGTCAGATGATCTTTAGCAAGGATTAACACTCAAAGACCAGAAACATTCGATACGGTAAAACAGCGGTGTCCAAACTCTGTTCTGGAGAATCGAGGTGTCCTGCAGAGTTTAGCTACAACCCTAATGATATACACCTGAACCGACTAATAAAGATTTTGCTTGGTACACTATAAAATTACAAAAAATGGTTTTTTACTACTAAAACTGGAAAAAAAATCACAGGTTAGTCCATAAAACTGAAGCGGTAAGTTATCATTTAATGGCAATTCCACCAAAATGATGACAAGCCTCTGGGGCAGTGTAGAGGCATAGTGGTTAGCACAATCGCCTCACAGCAAGATAGTCCTGAGTTTGATTTCCATGCCAAGGGTCTTTCTGTGCAGACTTTGAACGTTCTCTCCATGCTAGTGTGGGTTTTCCTCTGGGTATTCCGGTTTCCTCCCACTGTCCAAAAACATGCACATTAGGTTGATTGATGATTATCAATTGTTCATAGGAATGAGAGTGTGAGGGGTTGTTTGTCTGTTTGGCCCTGTGATGCATTGGTGACTTGTCCAGGCCTTTTACACTAACTCCAGCAGACTGCTGTGACACCGAATTAGGGAATAAGCGAATTAGAAGATGAATAAATACATGAATAAATATTAACTTCTTTTTAATCAATCTTTATTCTTTAAATGGTTTTTTTTTTTTAATATAAATGAATGAATTAATTTCTGGGGGTTTTTTGTCCAGGGGTATTAGCCAGAATCTAAGCTGGTCCTTTGGCGAGTCGATCCTGAACATGTTTTTGACTCCTAATGGTCCTCTATGCAGCTATGCAGACACAGCATGTCAAAGCGCATACGATCTCCAGAGCAGTCGCTCTGTGTTGTCTCCATTGGACGATCCTGTAACACGAATATCATGCCATGAGCAGGATGTTGCTCATCTCAATAACACCCTCTGTACAGATATCTTAGGCAGGAGATCCGAAGATCCTGATGCTCTTTATTATGTTTGTCAATCTCTGAAGTCGTTATCCCACTCTGAACTAACTCAGGTATGGAGTAACACTTGTTACCTGATCGAGTTTGCTCTATCACCCTTTATGACACCATGTTCATCAGCACCCTCAGAATCATCAAGTCAAAGGGTTGCACGATCCACTCTGAGCCTCAGCCAGCTTTTCTGCGACTATGAGAACTGGACGACTGAGAACATCATAGATCCAGGCCTGGTCACTATGTGTAGCGACAATGATCCCGAAGCTTTTCTTGAAAGTGTGTGCAATAACGCTCCCATAATGCAGGCACTCATCGAGAACCCAAGCAACAGCTGGGTGTGGGAATACTGCGCGAACATGTCTGATAGGTACATCGTTTGGCAATATTGTGTGTATGAGCAATGGGCTCTTCAAATAGTTGATCCTTCTATTGTGGCACTGTGCTGGACCAACGATCGAGCAAGAATGGAAAGGCTTCTTTGTAATAGTATGGATTTTTATATCATGATATTCTCCAACCCGGAAAACATCTGGATAATGCCTAACTGTACCGAAGTAACTGCACCACCAGCGAACGATAACAACTCTCTAGTAGAGGAAATGTGCCGGTACTCAGCGTGGCACAACTTAATGACCATCTCAGCAGATCAGATATCTGTGTGTATACAAAAAGATGAGCCTCAATTTGTAAGTCAGGTCTGTGCCAACACCTCATTCCTCTCATCTCTAGTCCTCAACAAGGACAATGAATGGTTGCAAATGTATTGCACACTTTATTTTAAAAGCTATCAAACAGTTTCATCTGCTGTCTCAAGCGCTACCTTATCTCCAGCAACTCCACCAATCACTATTGAATCCTCTTCAGTTTCTTTAACCAAGACCTCAACAATAGCCACTCTTCCTAGCACAACCCTTTCTCCATCACTAATCCCAACTACCTCAGCAACATCCTCAGTTCTTTCTTCCACAACCCCTTTGACCTTTATGTCAACATTTTCAAGTTTTAACCTTTTACCATCAACCGTTTCGCCAATGTCCTCCAATTCTGCTTCCTCTTCCATATCCTCCTCTGATGTTATTCTTTCTAGCACATCATCCTTTCCCATATTTCTAACTCCATCTACCTTAGCTATCTCTGCTAGCACACTCTCAACCATTTCACCAACAATTTTTCCTGCTAGTACAACTCCACCAGTTGTCCATCCTTCAATTCCCAGCATGTCTGATTTGTGTAAATATTCGACCTGGGGTGTTTTACCAGTGAATCCATCTGTAATTGGTCTATGTTGGAAATTTGACATGATAGCATTTCATCTTAACGTATGCTGTAACATGACTTTGCTACCGCGTCTTATAGTTGACCCCCAGAACCAGTGGCTAAAGTCTGTTTGTTCTGATAACGACACTTCAGACTTCCTTCCCAAAGTTTGCCTTTACTCAGAATGGCTCAAACCAGTCATTGTAGACATGACAGACCTTGCTCTTTGCGCTGACCTTGACACTGCAAACTTCATCCACAAAGTATGCAGCAACATCACCGTTTTGCAGAACCTTCTAGCCAATTTGGACAATACCTGGTTGCTGAAACAGTGCTCTAATCTCACAGGTTCCGGGAAAGACAATCTGATGGGTTTTAAACCCTCTGAGCAATGTCGTTACACAAACTGGACGGTGACTCTTCCAGATGCATCTCTTCTGGCTCTCTGCTGGGACTATGACCAAGCAAACTTCATCTTGTCGATTTGCCTCAAACCTGCCGCACTCTCTCATATTGTTCAATATCCTGCCAATCTTTGGGTAAGCGCTTTGTGTGCCACCTGCTTTAACAACACCAGGGGCACTCTGTCCAATAACACAGACAGCCAGGGTAATACCACTAAGCCCCAACCATGTATGCTGAAAGAGGTGATCGTCAGACTGAACTGGTCATGCAGTATCGACTTGAACACTATTTGTCAATCAGACATCTCCCAGCTACAGGTGGTTCAGGCGTTCCTGCGTTGCAGCATGGAGGTTCTTTTGCCCACTATGAAGCAAACTCTGACCACAGAGGCAGCTTCGATTTTCAAACAGGCAACAAGTTTATGGGTAATTCTTCTGCTTGTCCTGGAAGAAAACCAGATGACTACTATGAAGGTGATTGATAACATTGGGCAAAGCGTCCTGGACTCCGTATCTGTGTTCCTGAAGGAAGAAACAAGCTTCAGCAAGAAGCAAGTTCTTCTGCAGTGCTTTGCGGTTAGTATTCTGTGTCTGACTGGACATTTGATTGAATGGGTTTGAACAAAGAGACACTTTCAGATGGAATATTTACATTGGCATAGACAAACGATTGCAGGTCAATTAAGTCTATTGGTTATATGGAACATTTTCAAGCTGTTAATCTGAAATTTAACTTAATATAAATCCTTCAAAGCTTATTAAGTTATCAAAAATATATAATTCTCTGCACCTACATGAGCACTTTGGTGGCCCAGGTTCAAGCTTGGGTAATTTCCGTTCCTTCCCTCTCTCTTCCTTCTTTCTCTCACTACCGCCTCCCCCCAGACTTTTCATCTCTGTAAATAAAGGCAAATTTTCAAAAAAGTGACTTAAAAGTTGAACTAATACGAGAAACGCCAGGGTTTGATCCCAGGTACTAGCAAGCAGCCATTGCGAGACCCTAAACAAGGTCCTTTACCCCCAAATGCCGTAAAGGAATTTCGGCTGAAAACATATATGTTTGGAGAAGAAACCGGAGTACTCCGAGTAAACCCACACAAACATTTGGATTCAGACTTTTGATTATTTTAGAATTGTTATAGTCTGGATAGTTTCCAGCAATACAAATGTATCGTTATCATTAATTTGATTTGTTATTACTCCTGATGGAGGTGTAGTGGATAGTTTGGTCACCTCACAACAAGGTTCTGGGTTCGATTCGTAGGAACTTTCTGTATAAAGTTTGCATGGGTTTTCTCTGGGTACTCCGGTTTTCTCCCACAGTCCAAAAACATGTACAGTAGGTTGATTTGGTGATTCTAAATTACCCATAGGAGTGAGTGTGATTGTTTGTCTATGTGTGGCCCTGTGATGGACTGGCTACCTGTCCAGGATATACCTCTGCCTCTCACCCTATGTGCTCTGGGATAAGCTCCCGAATGACAGAATAAGCAGGTTAGAAGATGAATGAATGAATTACTCGTGATTAATTTAAAGGTTAATCACCTAACAGTATTTGTTACCAGTGTCAGACCTGTTGTCTGGTGTAAATGACTCAAAGTGGAAAGGTTACAAGCCGGTGTCCGATGTCCATCCTGTCACCGATATTTCGGACATGTCGCGTCTTGCGTGTGTAACATTAACTGAACGTTGTTTGATTTGTTGTCTCTTGACACTTAACTCTGATATCCTGTGTTTATTGTTGTTGAACCTGTTTTTACTTTGTCAGTGCTGTCAGTGGTATCCAATGATGCTTTGATGTCTTTTTCCATACCTGCTTCAGGTGTAGATGTCACGTGTGTGTGTGTGTGTGTGTGTGTGTGTTTTAGAATGTGCTAACCGGCTTGACACGAACAGGAAGAGATGTTGCCAGTGATGGTTCCTTTTTTATCAAGGTGAGATCAAAGTCAAAGAATGTTACAAATTGTGCGCGTGTAAAGGCATAGCTTTATTTTAATTACCTTTTCTATGACTTTTTTTTGCAGCAATATTTTCAGATCCCTTTGGCGAACCTAAGAGCAGTGTTGAGTTCAGTGGAAATGAATACCATGAGACTCATTCTGCACTACTACAACCGAAACCGTGAGAATCTGCAGGTGACTCATTCCCCCCCCAAAATTCTCAATACAACAAGAGAACCAGTTATGATGTAAATAAACTGGTAGGTCATTTAATCACTTTAATAAAGGACACCATGGGTTTTATCTCTGATGAAACAAAAAAAGATGAAAAATCAGTTGTTCAGTAATTAGTTTGGACACTCAGAACACTGGCTTAGTGGGCTGCACTGTTGCCTCACAACAATAAGGTCCTGGGTTTGATTCCTGGACAGGGGTTTTTTCTGGATTCTTCAGTTTTCTCCTACAGTCAAAAAACATGCACAATAGGTTGATTTGGTGTTTCTAAATAGGAGTGTGTGTGCGTGTGTGGCCCTGCAATGGACTGGCGACCTGTCCAGGGTGTATCTCTCCTGTGTTTTGACTTATCAGATAGCCTGGATGGTACCAGTAAACTCAAAAGAGGATAAATGAATAATAACTTATTTATTATTAATAATGTTTACTATAAAAATATTTTACAATATGTAGATAGTGCTTAGCACAGTCACTCCACATTCCGGTTTCCACCCACAATCCAAAAACAACATAGGTTGATTGGTGATTCTATAGTGTGTGTGTGTGTGTGTGTGTGTGTGTGTGTGTGTGTGTGTGTGTGTGTGTGTGTGTGTG
>JAOTRA010000029.1:490735-507775 GCA_026260255.1 Pseudolaguvia tuberculata | reverse complement strand
ACAGGGTAGGGTGGAGAAGAATGATCCGCTGTGGCGACCCCTAACGGGAGCAGCCGAAAGGAGAAGAAGAAGAAGAACCATGTCTGATTATAGAAGGACATAAAATAACTTAGAGACGGTGAGCGTGTCATTGTCTACTGCGCCGTCATTCTAGCGCTACTGGTTTATAACGGTGAACGGGCGCATGCGCGTCTCGTGGAATCGATGAATTTCACTCGGATAGTAACGCCTGGGAACGTGACGACGTTTTTTGACAGTAATTTCGCACACCGTACTTCGTGATCGTAAATTAGCGTTTCGTGCGTGTAACGCAGGTGTTGTGTAAACAAGCGGTGTATGTGTGAACTGTCCTAGTCGTACAGTTTGGAGATGTATTCTAATAAACACCGAAAATCTTGTATTTGTAAAAAGTCGTGGCTGTAATGGAAGAATCCGAATCTGACAACAAACATAATTAAATATAAAAGTTTTAAATTACGCACAACTAAATCATAATTACACACAAATGCTTTGAATTACGTAGGATTATTTTGGACAGTGATTGTATTCCATCATTTATACAAATGAACAATTGGGGCTTAAGGGTTTTAGTCAGGAGCGCAGCTCACATAACTTGGAAGTAGTGGGAATCAAACCCACAACCTCCTGGTTAGTAATTTAACACGTTAACCACTGTGCTATTTGTTTCTTTGATTTAAATTCACACGTTAAAATTCTAGTACAGCAATCCAAATTAACATGTATTTAAGTTCATAAAATATCATCATTATTATTATATTAAATACGACCGTTTTAACTTTTTTATATCTTTAATAAGTGATATTCTTTATATAATATAAAAAATATATATATATAGTAACAAAAGCCTTTTCCTAGTTTCAAAACGTTTGGAGCTGGGTCAACAGGAGCGCAATCGGTAGCGTGGCCTGGGAACCCGCACTCTTCTACTATGTCGTCATCTTCCGTGCACGCTTGGAACCGTGAACGCGCTTCGGTGAAGCTTAGCGGCGCGCACATGCGTTCCTTCAGCTAGCTATTTTGAAGAGTGCTAAAATCGCACAAAGTACAAAATGGCGGATTCCGATTCATGGGGTAAGAAGTGATGATACTTATTTTCTTTTAAGTTAATGTAAAAAAAAAAAAACAAGTAATACGATTTGAAGCCGGTTTAAAGTTGATGCGCTCGCGTGTGTGTATTCTAGACGCGGACAATTTCGAGCCAAATGAACCGTTGAAAACGGCGGCCGGGCTACAGGACCGGTGGGAAGGAGAGGATGAGGAGGACGACGTGAAGGTGACCAAAAACATCTTGTAGTCGAGAATGTGTTGTTATTAAATATATAATCTGGGTTCCAGATGTTTAGCCTGTCGACTAGCTAGCAAAAAGCTAACGGCTAAACTGGCTAGCATGTAACTTTAGCGGTTAGCTGAAACAGCTGCACGTTTGAATCTAGTATTATAACCGGTTTAATTAACATTATACTATTATATATTATACTACTATAATATACTATTATATTGCTAATCTGCCGTTTATACAAGATGTCATTGTAATAAAGTATAATAAATTGTCTGGTTTAAAAACTATTCGGTTTTCATGACAGACGCTAGTCAGATCTTTCACTTTAGCATTAGCTATATTAGCACCATCTCCACATGCAGCGTTGTGTGTTGGTGTGTGACGCTTACGTTTGATCTATAACCGTCCAGCTCAAATGACGTCAGAATTTATCGTCAAAAATTACTTTCTGGAGCGAATCGCGTCAGCTGGTAAAGTTCGAATTTGTGACGTCTAGTTCCGGATTCTAGAACTGTTCGAGAGCCCCTTAGAATTAATGAAACTTTATAAAAGTTCTATAAGTGTTGAATTTCATAGAAACACTACAGTGGCGAATATAAACATATAAAGGGCCTTTAGATTTACTTAGAACCCTTAAAAGAATGTAGGGGTTCAGGAGTAACTTGGAACTTTTAAATCGCTCACTGTTCGAGAAAACATCTAGTGTTCTAGACACTCAATTTTGGGGGGGCTAAAACTTTTTAAGTTTCTAGAACTACAGGAAAAGAAGCTGTGAGTGGGAAGTGGTAGCCTAGTGGTTAAGCGTTGGACTAATGCCAAAAAGGGTTTGATTCCCACCTCCACCAAGCATCCACTGTGGGCCCTTGAGCAAGGCCCTTAACACACAATTGCTCAGTTGTAACAAAGACCAAATGTAAGTTGCTCTGGATAAGAGCGTGTGCTAAATGCTGTAACTGTTCTACAATGAACTCGAACTGATGAGGTGTAATAGAAATTATGAATGTATTTGTTTAGAACTGCTGTAAACATGTCAGAGTAACTTAGAACTAACGGAACGGTCACCGGTTTCTAGATTAAATAATAATTAATTCTCAAAGATGATGTTTTAGATTTGCTTAGAACTTTAAAAAAAACACAATGAAAAGGTTTTTGGCTGAACTGGTAACTTTGGAAACCAGTAAAATTGTTTGTTAAACGGAATTAACTCAAAGTTTCTAGAACTACAGAAAATAAGTTTTTAATTCCCTGCACCGCTAACCTCTAATTGAGGCCGTATACCAAATGCAGTAAATGTAATCTTTATGCAACACATGGGTGTGGTCTGGAATGACCTAGAACTGTTGCACTCTTATATAAATATGTATAAATAGATTCACTCAAAATAGCTTGAAGCTGATAAAATGTTCTAGATTTGCTTAGAATTTATAAACATTTGTTTAAGAAGTTTTAGGCGAAAACTGATATCAAAATGTTAAAAGTTGTTCTAAGCTAATTTAAAACCGATGTACAATAAAATTTTTTTAGTATTACAGGGAATTAACGTATGGATTTGTTCTAGAATGACCAAGAACTGATGCACTGTAATAGAAACATGGTCTGGATCCATTTAGAACCACTGGAAAAGTATACAGGTTCTGGAGTACCTTATATAAAGTGTTCTCTTAAAACCCATTCTAGAAAACTGAGGGTATTTAATGATTCATATGAATAGTTCATAAAAACTAAGTGTTTAGTTTATTTATTATATTTTGACCTTTTCTTAGAGATTTTTGTTTGTTTTAGTTCTGTATTTAGGTTTGTTGTTGCTTTTTTCTTGTACAGGATAACTGGGATGATGAGGAGGAGGAAGAAAAGAAGGTGGAGGAGCAAAAAGCAGGTGAAGAATATATCTGCCTTTATATTTGTCTTTACATTTTCTGGTTACAGCTCTAAATTTATATATATATATTTTTTAATGTATGTTTTGAACAGTTTGGCCAGATTTTTATAAGTTTTTTTTCTTCTGAATCCACCTTAGTGTTAATTTGTCAGAAAAACTCTTAAAACAGCAAGAGTAAAAAATAAACAGAATGTACTCCAAAATTCACAGTCACTGGTTAGACCTGTCTGGATTCAGGGTAATACAAACCCGGGTATAGTGTCTCACACACACTTTTTTAGTTTATTTATTTATTGTAGATCGGTGTGTATTAACACTTAACTGATCACAAGCTGATTTGTTTACACAAGCTGATTACAAGTTTGTAAATGTCATTGTAACGGTATGAATAAATATCAACTTTTCTAGTTGAAAGACATGCATGGTTTGATTTGCAGTCCTGACTGAGTTAGTGTCATGAACACTAACTGATGAACGGACGTTTACAGTTGTTAACATTTAGAATATTACGTGAAAGAGACTAATTGTTAATTCATTCATCTTCTAACCCGGTTATTTACTAAATCATGGGCACATCCCAGCGCACATAAAGTGAAACATGTTTTTGGACTGTGGGATGAAGTCAGGGTACCTGGGGGAAATTTGTGCAAGCGTGGGGAGAACATACATGCTTCACACAGAAAGACCCTGGCACGGGAATCGAAATCGGGACTTTTTTGTTTTGAGGCGACCGTTGTAATCACTACGCCACCGTACCTCCCAGACCAATTACAAACTTGTCCATTATTTTAGTCAACTATGTATGAAATTAGCTGATGCAATGTGATCGTTCTCCTTAATGCTTCTAATAGCTCAAAACCCTTCCTCTGAAATCAATGACGCTCCCTGTGGGTCAAGACCTCTCCAACACATGATGGGAATTGCTGTCTTAAAGAGACCGAAAGAGAGCGTTCCTAAAGACAGAATCAAAATCAACAGGTTCAAATGTTTTAATCACTCGATGTACACTTGAAGCTGAACGAGGCAAAATACAGAATTATGAACATCAGCTTTTTAATAAGTTTAAACTAAATTACTGTTTTTATAGAAATGAATTAGTTTGTAGGATAATTGTTTAAAACTCTGCCGGTAGGCAGCGAGTGTGTTATTCTTAGCGTAACGTACACAACCCTGGCAATTATCATTCTGTTCTAAAGCCTCGATTTGCTTAACCGTTTTTTAGCAGACTTTAATCACAGAAATTCCTCAACTATAATCAATAACATTAGTATTTAATTTTGCAGAGTATGATGTAATTATGTATGTGGGGTTAAAAAATATTACTTGGAGCCCAGATACAATTTAATAAGGTTTTCTACTTCCTCATTCTGTCTGTCGGAAATCAGATATTGTTAGTTTTTATTACACTAAAATGATGCATGGCACTGTCTGTCTGTCTCCCAGAGGTGAAAGTTCTGTCAAAGAAAAAGCTGGTCAGTAAAATCAAAGAGAAAGAAAATGAAAAGGAGAAAAAACAAGAGGATCTCAGGAAAAGAGTAAGTATTTTTTTCTAAATATTAATTTTCATCTAAATGACTGGTTGATCGTGCCTGGAGTTCGAATTCTCCAGAGAGAATGTAGAGCCCTGAGTTTCAGTCAACACACTTAGAAAATAGCTAAATCCAGGAGCGGCTGAACTCTTTATATTAATTTAATACCAGTGTGTTTGGTACAACAGTATAATTTTATCCCATCCCATCAACTACCCCCACCCCCCTGGTTAACCAATCTTTAAATACTTAACCACACCATGACGCGCACTTCCTCGTTTTCTTATTTTGGTGAGGTGGTGATACACAATTGTCTTATTTACCAGCTACAATCTGCCTGAGGACATGTAACAAAATCTTGAGGTCCAGCTGTAAAATCTAAACTGAAACAATCACTAAAAACTACAACATCCTGAAAGGGTTTTATTGTGGCTCATTTGAGGTTTTCAGAAAATTATTTCCAATCAATAATTATCTAGAATGATTAAAACAGTTACAGTTTGACATTTAGCAGACGTTCTTGTCCAGTGCAACGTACAGACAATGCTTATAGTTATAACCTAGAACATTTACCTACTGATACAAATACAAAGTGATCAAATCTCTATTTCTAATTCATATGATTATTTATGTTGACTTCTGGGCATTAACTGATGTTTGGTAAAAGAAGTCCAAATTTTCTCTTAACTTTTGATATTTTTTAGTTACAAGAGTCTCAGGCTGAAACCCAGCTTACCCCTGAAGAGCATGCGGCTGAGAAGCTGCGTGTGCAGAAGTTGCAGGAGGAATCGGACATGGCTCTCGCCTGTGAAGCATTTGGTGAGTTTTGTCACCTGTTGACATCCATAAAGATTTTAAGGGAATAATTTTCCCTTTTACCCTTCATTAATTAATTAATTCATTCATTTCCTTACTCGCTTATTCCCTAATTCGGGGTCACTGTGGTTTGCAGATGCTTTTCTCAGTGCACAATGGCCGGGGTACACCCTGGGCAGGTCGCCAGTCCATCACAGAGCACACGCAGACGAACAACCACACACACTCACATTCACTCCTATGGGCAGATTATACTCACCAATCAACCTAATGTATTTGTTTTTGGACTGTGGGAGGAAAACCACTAACCACTATGGCACTGCGCCGGCCTCCTTTTAACATAACTATGTCTAAATAATAGAATGGAAAAAAAAAATTTATTTAATGATAATGCTCAGACCCTTCTTCTTTGCAGGTGTTGATGGGACTACCACAAACAGTGCCTCGGGAATTGAAGCCATGTGTCCCTCGACTAAGGACGACTTTGTAGTTTTTGAGAAATTATTAAGAGACAAGATTACACAGTTTGAAAAGTCGGTACATTATTCCAGCTTTTTGGAGTCACTGTTTCGTGAGCTCTGTCTTTCACGTGAGTAAACTGTTTAAGGAAAAATAAACATTTGGCCGCAAACTAGAAATCAAAGAATGTTGAATTACCCTGCTCTATTTTTTTAAACTCTCAATCTTAAATAAGTGGCAAGAAAAGTCTAACATAAGAGCTATGAAATCCAACTTGAAATTTTAGACAATAGTAGATTGGGCAATAGTAGATTGGGCAATAGTAGATTGGGCAATAGTAGATTGGGCAATAGTAGATGGGGCAATAGTAGATTGATCTTTAAATGGGGGGCTGGTGTTGTATGCAAGTTTTGGATTATTGCAAATTAGTAGTACCATTTTAAATAAAAAATGTCATATATATGCAAGATAATATGAATGCATTTTTGATTAAATAATGATCTCATATTGCGTAATAGAATAAAATAAAAATTAAAGAATATACTTTATTGTATTTACTGAGTCTATATAATAAGTGACTAACACTTTAGTGTAGTTCATATTGTATTTGCCTCGTGGATGGTTTTAGATGATGACATAATAAATATAGGTTTTCTGTTTGTTTCTCACAGTGGAAGTGGACGATTTAAAGAAAATCAACAATTCTCTCTCGGTTCTTCTTACTGAAAAGCAAAAGCAAGAAAAAGTAAGTTTTCTTATATATTTTATTGTTCATTTGTTGTACCACTGCTTTACTCATTTCCTATTAAAACTGTTCTCTTAGACGCTATAGTTGTTTATTTTTCCAAGATAATTATTTTAGGGCAGATGTTTATGCACACTTATTTTGATAACTGTTATTATAACTATTAACAGCAGCGTTTGTACAAATATTACACTTAAAATTCCCTAATATTAATAGCTTTGATTATTAGAAGCATGCCATCTTTGCAATTAAGCCATGTGTAAAGGTGTGGATAGTTATTAGATACTGACTGAGCACTGTATCTGGAATGTATTCCTGCCTTGTTCTTATTATTGGCCGTTTGTAATTCCTCATCCATGCAGTAGAAGGAGCCGTCTGCTTGCTTACGGCTGAACCCTTTGTTACCCCTTGACAGTTAGCCCAGTCCTTGCTTATGTTTGTCACGTGATTTGTTTTTTTTTTCTTTAGGAAAAAACAAAAGGCACAAAGAAGAAAAAGAAAATCGTGCTTGCCGGTGGTGGTTTAAAAGCGAAAATGAAAGACGACTTTGATGCTTATGGTGAATTTGAGGGCAGCTACAACGATTACGAGGATTTCATGTGACAAAGGCTAAATTACACCCCTCCTCGCACCCTGCAAGACATATAGCATCTCCTCGCCTCTCATCAGTGCCATCCTGGAGTAAACTGAACACTGTGTCAACTTTATTTTGCTTCAGTGGTTTAAAAACAACTATTAGTGAAGCTGCTATCACCAAAAATGTCATTTGGTGACAAAAGGAAGATCTATCAAATTGCCTTGTATTTACAACTCTGCCTCTGATAAAGACTTTAGGATGAGACCTCTTTGCACAAGTGTCCTCTCCAATTGGCCAACATAAGAAACAAATAATAATGCCTTATATAAAGTATCACAGAACACCTGTTTTATTTTGGATGAAATGCTGATGGTGGTAACCTCTGTGTAAGTCTATTTACTTACACAGCAACAAATGTGATGCTATGCAAAGTAATTGTATACATAATGTGTAGCTAAAATAACAAACAAATAACCTGTTTTTTTTCTGGTGGCTATTTTTAAAGATTTATCAAAACAAAAAGTTTACCAGTTGTCAGCAACATCACATGACCATTTCAACATTATCTTTTTCTATGTATCCTTATCCGTGTTGTTCTATTTACAGTATACACTGCATCATGAGCACTGCTGGTAGGTACCTTTATTTCTTTTAATGAATTGGAAAACAGGAAAAAACTGCTTTATGTAAGATGTGCTTATTGGATTATTGTGAAAGGGCGTCTTTTTTCTTCATTTAATCGTTTACTTTAATAATCGATTTAAATGACCTGCAAAACTGGGACAAACTTTAGTCATACCTTTTGCAGGCTTGTTTTAGTAAGAATAGATAAGGAACATGTTTATGGTAAATAGGCCTAAGAAAAAGGTGGTGGTCAATAATGAGACTCGTGTTTTTTAGGACATACTTTTAATAAAAATGTTTGTCCAGTGACTAAATTCTAAATTGACAATAGGGGGTCAGTTACAGATATTAGAATTTAAGTTCTTGATCATAAATATCCTATTATTTACAATTTCAAGTAGTAACTATCACAGTACATGTAATAAGTATATTTCCAATACTGTTAGGAAAGGATAGAAACTACCTCAATTACCTAATTGTTACTGTTCAACAGTATTCCCCTGAAATATAAATGTCAAAGTATTTACTTTAGTTCCAAAGTTAACTGATTAATCCTCTCTGCATCTAAACCCATAAATGTTCAACACGCTTTTGGTGGGAACAATTAAAAATACTATTTTTGTTTTCTACACCAGTCATGTGGTGTGTCCCCAGGTCTTTCCAGCCCATTTCAGGCAGACAGATTCATTGTGAACTTTAGCGTACGGTTTGGGAGCGCCTGTTGGGATTGCGGGTGCTTCTTCTTTGGCTGTTCCGGAGTGCAGATGAGGAATCCCCCCTCTGCTTGCGGTTGCCTCTGACTGGACGAGTGCTCCCAGCCATGGCCCGGCCTGGAGCGTTCTGGAGTTGCTGGAACACACTCTGTCTGGTGACCTCTTTGTTGCCGCAAGTAAAGACTAATGCCACGCCTTCATTGCTTTTCATTACTCTTGAGGTCCCGTCTGAAGTACCTTCAAAACACCGGCCAAGTGCTATCTCTTTTGCTGTACGAGAATCTTGGTCAGTAACTGTGTAGATGCCATAATTATGACCTAAAGGATCCAGTGGCGCAAGCATGGTGAATTCTGCGGTGTCGTTGTTGACAGCTAGTGGAAGATGGTTGACCAAGTACTCTTGTAACATGCTGTTCACGCTCTCTCTCTTGCAACTACCCTGTGGTATCACCTTCACTAGCGTGCGATCCACCCGGTCTTGGTCATAGAGCAACCCACTGCATTTGAACTCCAAACAGACTGCTGAGACATTGGATTTGACCCGGTCACGGATGCTACGGGTGTCCCGAAGTCCGTATAGCTGGCCAACTGTTCTTGGGTGGGTGCCTCCCATGTTACGAGAACGAACGTTGATTTCATGCGGACCAGTAAGTTTGACTTTGATATAGCAAGCTCTGTATTCCGTTGGCTTTGGCCACCAGCTCAAGTAATCTTCGGTCCAGCTCATTGGATCATCCTCGTTAAAAGGTACAGTGTTGTAGTCATAGCGATCTCCTTCCACCCTTGAAAAGCGGAAGTGAGGTGCGTTAAAGGGAGCTTCCTCACAATCCTTCAGTTTTTCAAATGGATAAATTGGACCATTTGCCTCATCAGCTGCATTTGGGTTGGGTTTTGCCATGTTGATACTAAAAGCTGTCTTCTTGATTCTGGGATCATCATGATCTGTTCTTCTGTAGTTAAGTTTATTTAAGTAAGGTTGAGGAACGCCAATGATGTTAGGATTCAATTTTGGTGCTGAAGCTACTGCCTCTAGTTCTTCCCCTCCAAGGTTTGCCATGACATATCCAGAATAAGCATCTGTTTTTTGGTCATCACAGAAGGCAGGTAGACATGCACCATTTTGACCAGTAATTACACTGTCAAACCTGCCCCATGCACGTGGGTTGCTGGAGTAACCAGCAGTGGGTTCCATGTTAATGAGAGTCATCACCACACCCTCAACCTGCTCACTTGGCATAAATCGTTCACTCCGGAAAGCTCTGACCTTAACATAGCATCTTCTGTTCTCAGGCACATCCAAGTTAAACAGCCTTCTCTCTCGGATTTCCATGTTTCCTATCAGGAAAGTCCTTTCTTCTCGCTTCCTTCTCTGTTTTTGCTCTATATGCAGCTGGCCTTCTTCCTCCCAAAGACTAGTCTCCGGGTTAAGGGACCACAATTTCATGGCTTCAATATGTTCTGGTATCTTGACTTGGGCTGCATCAAGGCGAACTTTTACTTTTCCAGCATTTAAAGACTCACCATCCACCTCATCCCTGAAGTCAACTGAGAACATGCCGTAGGTTCTCAAGGGTAAGGTGTCCCCTTCGTTGCCTACAAAGTTGAGGTCACTTGGTGCAGCCTCTGCTGTAGATACATCTCTTGGATCCATAAATGTAACACTGGCCTTCACTTTACCAACAAATACCTCTCCGTTTTGCTTGTAGAAAGAGTTTGGGGGAATTTCTATCTCAGCCATGGGTTCCTCATCTTTTATTTCTCCAAGCTGTAGTTTATTGGTGGTGGTTGAACTTAAGGTGACGGCAGGCTTTTTTCTTAGAAGTTTTATCTCATGGTACACAGGTCCGCCTTTGGGGTTAAATAAAAGCACTTTAGTAGAATTCACAAACTTTTGCATGTTGTCTACGAAGGTTATAACCAGTCTTTCGGTATCTTTGGGAACTTGGATGGAAAACGTGCCCTTGTATCCTGTTCGGCTAATCCTTTCTCCATTCATGAAGATGTGTCCAAATCTTAAGGGCTCTCCTGTATCCGCTGCAATAGCACGTCCACGAATTGTAGCCTTTGTTTCCACACATTTTTTGCAGCCGCACTGTGTGACCACCTTAGTAGGTAATTCATATCCTTGGCATGCTATCTGTTTCTCTTCCATTTTGGACACCCCACAGCAGAAGGATATGGAGTCTTTGCATCGAATACCGTTGTCCAGCTGGCCAGTGCATGTTTTTATGGGGCATCTACCCACGTCATAATAGAAAGAGTTTGTCTGGTTCTGAAAGCAATCATGAGGCAGACGGATCATGTGGGGTTCAGGCTTTGGGTTGCATGAAGGCTCATTTTGACCTATTTAGATTGAAATGAGTAATTAAAGCGTCTGCAAACAAGTAGGAAGTAGGTTTTAACAATTTGTTAATGTCTCACCTATGACTGTGAGCCTAGCAGGCTTGGATTTAATAGCACCCGTTTCACTCCTTGCTCTGCAGAAGTATTCTCCAGCCTGCTCCATCCTTAAATTCCTTAAAACCAGTCTAGCATCATAGCGATATACATCTTTCTCAAGCAGAGTTCCGTTGTGAAACCTAAAATTAAAGTGTTTCTGGCATACAGTACATACTGACTGGTTCACAAAAGGTTAACGGATTTGATAGGTTTCTACTCTGCTAATGGCAAAAAAATTTAAATAAATGATGTAATCACTTTACATCTTGGTAAGTATTCATTTGTCTCTAAATAGGGATTTGCCTTTTATTGCCATATCCAAAGCTCTCAAACGTTTCTCAATGAACAAAGGAATGGGGAAGTTATAAGAAATGTTTTTAGCCACTCTTGTGAAAGGGTTCTTTAAAATAGTGGGAAGCAGGAACTATTTTAATTAAAACTCTTTCCAAATTATAAAAAAAAACCTTTTATAGTAGCTCAATAAGTTAATGTGAAACCCAAAATAAATATGGAAAAAGTTAGTTTTTGGTAACTTGCGTTTGATGGTGCACATTACTGCCCAAAGTAATTTAACTGTCAGGAAGGTTTGGTAGAAACTATCAGGTCCATGCTAAGAGTTTTCTCTTCACAAAACTGAAGCCAAGAGAAAGGGTGGGGTCCCGGTTGATGCTTTTGCTGAGTAATAATATACACACAGTAATGGGTGATGAAGAATTGTTAGGCTGCCATGTTATGTTGCTCTATTCAATTAAAGAATTAGAAACGCAGTGTCACTAATCCAAGTTTATGTTCAGCTAATTGTCTGTTTCTTACATGTTTGTCTTTGAATTGTTAACCAGAAACAAACAAATGTTTTAATTCTCTTCATGTCACAGGGGACGTCTGGCAGATATTATGTTTCAGCAGATTAACATTAGCCTAGAAATCTACAACCAAAACATCTCATTCATTCATTTGTCTTCTATCCCACTAATTCGGCTCATAGGGGTCTTTCAAAGCCTATTCCAGTGCACATAGAGTGAAGGGCAGGTGTACACCCTTGATAGATCACCAGTCCATTACAGGGCCACACAGACACACATACTTACACTCCTATGGGCAATTTAGTATCAACCTAAATGTTTGAGGACCCAGGGGAAATTAAGAGCATGCAAAGTCCACATAGAAAGACCCCCAGCCTGGGAATCGAACCCGGGCCCTTTTTGTCGTGGCGAACCAGCTAATCACTATGCCGCTGTAACACATTGTTGCCACGCGTTTCTTTCAAATCACAGGCAACAGCCATTTTATGATGGTTTGTGATTCGGTCTTAAGTCCTCTCTAATATATATATATATATATATATTTTAATAGTTTTCAGCTACTTTAATCCCGAGATATTTTGTGCATAAGGATGCTGGTTTCTATCTTACCACTGGTACTCCTCAGGCTCAGGGGAACCAGTAATCTTGCAGCAGAATGCAGCTGTCTGACCTTGTCTCCTTGCTTTCGACTCGGGGTTCTGCTGCATATACAGATTTTCTGAGGAACAATACAACATAGGATTCCTGTTATTGTTCACTTCAAGGTAACGTTTGGCAAATGTTTTGCAGCTGGATCCTTACTTGCTCTTTCTAGCTTTACATGGAGAACAGTTGTGGGCTCAGAGCTCAATGGCATAACAATTTGCTGTGGGGTGTGGCCCTTAAGCTTAAGCAGCACTGTAGTGTTGCCATCTGAGCAGATCCCAGGTACACGGAAGTGTCCGTTGTGGTCAGATAGCGTGAGAAGTCTTGGGTTTGTGCCTGACAGGAGAATGGCTGCCCCGGGAGCAGTGAGACCTCCAGCACGACGAACTGATCCAAGCAAAGTGTGATCCTCACACATGCAAGCATTGCAGTCTGTATTTGCCTTACCCATCACACACTGCAGGTGACACACTAAACCAACAAAAGAAACGTTTTAGAAAAGTATTGTTGATCTACAAGGTTCACAAATAAGGTTACTTTTCCCACTTGTTCTTATGAAAATGTTTTCCTCTTCCTTGTTACTGAATTATCATTTTACCTAACTTGATATATGTTAAATTAAACAATTGCTCTTAAATAAATCAAATGTCTATTCAAGTCACAGAACCATGATCATGTTCCCAAGGACAAAAAGTGAGTTTTACGTTTTTAACCCAGTGAAATTTGGTCCCGTTCAAGTAGTAAACCTTCATCTTTCTTTACATAACGACAAAACCGACCTGTACCAGGGGTGGACAACCTTTATTCTGAAGGGTCCGAGTGTCCTGAAGAGTTTCTCTCCAACCCTATTCAAACAAACTAACTAGTCTTGCTAAGTTTATTTGAAACAATACTGTGTCTTTATTCACCTGGACATGTTGGTCCTCTACACTGTCTGCTTTCCATCTTAGGACCATTGCATTGCATGGACTGTGTTGTGCAGGTTCTGGATCGGATCTGGGCCGCAACCTGCCCACACTGTGCTGGACACGGGGTCCATTTTGACCACTGATTCCACACACCTTCTGATTCTTGCTTGTGGTCTAAAATACAGAAATGTCAATGTTCAGAAAGTGATGTTTTCCCCCTACTACATTAGGGTAGGACTTACCACCAAGTATT
Organism: Pseudolaguvia tuberculata; assembly: GCA_026260255.1. NCBI lineage: Eukaryota > Metazoa > Chordata > Actinopteri > Siluriformes > Sisoridae > Pseudolaguvia > Pseudolaguvia tuberculata. Next base: position 494,085 of record JAOTRA010000029.1, on the reverse strand, counting down.
TACAAATGGTGCCATTTACTGAAGGTGGTGGGGGCATTGGTCACAATTCTGCCCTGCAAACCCTAATCAACCACATCTGAACTAGCTGATCAAGGTCTTGTTATGTATACTTACAGACAGGTGTGTTGAGGCAAGTTAAAAGGACACGAGCCTGGTGAGGTTTAAGCCAGAATTCAGATAAATCAACCAAACTCTAAAAATCTCTTTCTACTAAACGATTAAAATGTCACTGGGTAATAAAATTATTACATAATGTCTTGTGTTGTACACCTTTGTGGCACCTTAATGGTTAAGGTGTTAGACTTCTTAGCACTATCAATCTGCCAATTCTGGGCACCCTGCCCTGAATAAGGATCTTTTTTCTTTTTTTTTTTTTTTTAAAGAATATAAGCATATATGTCGCTTTGAAAAAGGGCGTGTGTCCAATTGTGGAAAAGTAAATGTCTCACCTGTTGGGCAAAGGAAACGGACTGCATAATTAGAGCAGTTCATTCCTTCGGGTTGTTCTGAATTGATGCACCAAAATCCCACAGTAGTTTCAGCGTGCACCTTCTCTCCGGTTCTGTGAGCTGGTACCCAGTCTGTAGTACGAGCTTCCAGCGCCCGGGGGGAATCACACACTCGAGCTCGGTAATAGAAACGAATGGCATCCAGCTGTTCATAATCTCCTTTTCCTCCAGGATGATCGACGTTGAACCAAGTTGTCCACTTGTAGTCATCTGAAGCAGGCACAAGTTTTCAACACACATCCATTAATGAAAATCATCTCAACAATGATGTAGACGGGAGAAAGTTCTTGGTTATGTCCACAGCTGGATTGTGCATCATGGATATTCCTGATTCTCTAACAAAGTTCAGTAAATCAAAACATAAGGTCTACCTTTTAAAGCCAAATGTTTTCCATTCCAGATCAGTCAGGAAGAAAACTGAAAAGACTGAAGAATTTTAAGATGCTACACTATATTTGATTAAGTTTATTTGAGGCCATGACTGCAACACTGAACTTCACATAACTAATCAATTGTATCTCCATTGAGCTTGTCGAAAGAGTTCTGTAGGATTTCAAACTATTTAAAAAACCCACAACATTATCAATACATTAAATCAATTTGCCTAGATTATAACCAGGACTAATTCTAGGCATGGCAACATGAAAATAGGTTATGGATGGGTTTTCCAGCATGACAAGGACTCAAAACACAGCCAAAGGCACCAAAGGAGTGGCTAAGAGGAAGTGACAGATCATCAGTGGAGGAAACTGATGGTTTGATTTGCCAAACGTCTGGACATCTAAATGACTTGGAGAGGATCTGCAAAGAAAAGTGGGACAAAATTCCTCCAGAGACGTGTGTAAACCTGATGGCCGAATATAAGAAACACCTGACGCCTGTGATGGGCAGCAAGGGTTTTACCACAAAGTGCAAAGTCTTGTTTTGCGAAGTGCTTATATGTATGGATGTTTTGGAGGCCATTTTGTTTCTCATCAGTAAAAAAAACTTCACATTTTAGGCTGATCACTTCCTCATCAGTTGGCAAATGTACAAACTCAGCAGGGGATCCATCTTTTTCCTTCCCTCACTGCATATAAATAATCTCACAGTGTTTGGACATGTTTCTACTGGAAACCAAACAAATGATGCACATGTTTAAACGGTTTTCTTTTTTCCTGTACAATGATCATCTGTTAGCGATCCGTTAGCAACCTGAGCTAAGTCCTCATTAGTGTTTGGCAAGGTTTCCCCATGTTTGGACTATTGCAAGATTAAACGATATAAAATGGCTAAACACAGTTGAACAGAATTTGAACTCGCATTATTTGAGCTCGCATATGTTCCACGTTCATCACAGCCAAATAAACCTGGCATGACTTCACCTAAAGCTCTCAGTAAAGTGTGGCCAATTGCTGACAGGTGGCTTATAGCCTCCAACTTCCAGTCAAGCTCCTTTTCTGAGAGGAAACAACAAAGAAACTCTTTATCTTTGTGGTCACGGGAGGGTGAAATGGAAGTGGTTGTGCACAGCTGGTAGATTCCTATTAACCGGATAATCTCACATTAGAGCTGCAAATCTGCAGGATTTAACCATTTAATACAGACGATCAACTTTCTACTCTAAATGGTTCTCATGAAAATTATGGTTAGCGAAAAACTCAGACTGTAATGAAGGTGGATATTTGGCTGAAATGTCGTAATGAAAATAGGAAGAGAAACAAACCTTGACTGAAAGTGGTGGAAACTCCAGAAAGGACAAGAAAAAAGACCCAGGTTAGCTTGTGCACCATCCCGAGTCTCATCTAGCGACCTTTCACCTCAAACGATGACTGTTTCTTCCCCACACAGAATTCCTACAAGATGGAAGTGAGCAAAGAAATGTAGGATGTGTAGCAATAGAGGAGATGTGGTGGTGTTAGTGGTGGTGTTAAATGGAGTGTAGATTTGGAAGGGGAAAAAAAAAATCATCTGAAACATTTTTTTGTTCTGCTAGCTGGTCTGTAAGAATCATCAGCATGTATCAGGGGAACAGAAAAATGCGAGTGTGCAACTCGATCTGTTGAACAAACGCTACAGTTTTTCTGCTGACCAACAGAATCAAAAACATGGCTGATTTTTACAGTACAAGCTGAGTTCAGACACTAATAGTGTAATACTAATAATCCGGTGGAGCTTCTGTAACTTTCACACCACTAATGTCAGTCGGAACAATTTTAATAATGATAAGTTTACTCTTTTACCGTCTGAATAAATTGTGGTTTAAGAGCGCATTGTCTAACCCACTAAATCAACCTAATGTACATTTTTGGACTGTGGGAGGAAACCGGAGTACCCAGAGGAAATCCATGCACAGAAAGACCCCAGCCCGGGAATCGAATCCGGAACCGCCGCATTGTTTCAACTCATGTGGCTTAAACTGACTAAATCAGCAATCGAACACTCAGACAATGTATAACAGTCCACCCCCCCCCCCAATGTTCTCAATGATCCTGTGCGTCAGCGGCCACAACAGGAGTGGAGGAGCAAAGCGTTTACGCCCCGAAGTTTTAATTAAATATTTAACATATCAGTATAATACAATATTCTTTCTTTCTTAGTAAAAAACAATTAATGTAATTAATCTTATCCAAAGCGACTTACAACTGAGTAATTGCGGTTTAAGGGCCTTGCTAAGGGGCCCACCGTGGTGGCTTGGTGGTGCTGAAAATCAAACCTGGGTCTTTCTGGTGTTAGCACCTTTAGCATTAAGCCACCACTTTCCACTTCACTTTACTAGTAGAACAACTAGTCCACCAACAGTAATTGTTATCACTAGTAGAACTAGTCCACCAACAGTAATTGTTATCACTAGTAGAACTA
>JAOTRA010000029.1:418557-438230 GCA_026260255.1 Pseudolaguvia tuberculata | reverse complement strand
GTCCATCCTTGTCACACCCAATGAAAATCTCAGCATCTTCAACTCTGCCACCTCCAGCTCCACCTCCTGTCTTTTTGCCAACGCCACTCTCTCTAAACCGTACAACACTGCAGGTCTCACTACAGTCCTATAAACTTTCCCTTTCACTCTTGCAGAAACTCGTCGATCACAAATCACTCCTACCACTCTTCTCCACCCGCTCCAACCTGCCTGAACTCTTTTCTTCACTTCTCTTAACACACACTCCATTACTTTGCACTGTTGACGCCAGCTTCTTATCCACCTTCACTACCTCTTCTCCTTGCAACCTCACCAGTCCGTTGCCTTCCCTCTCTTTCACACACATGTATTCAGTCTTACGCTCTCCTAAAAAGCCAAAAACAGAGCAGAACCATTTGACCTCCAAGCCCTCATCCATCACTCCTGGCATTGTAACATGATCCTTCAGAACCACATGTACGGTTTGACTTATTCTAGCATCCCCTAGGACACAGGCTCGGTTTTCATCTAGACTTTTCTCTGTTGTGGCTCCTACATGGTTGAATGAGTCACTGACTCTGAGTCACTCTTAACGTACTTTCCTAGGTAGTTTGCCAATTTGTATGTTTAAATTCACCCCACCATAGCCTTTAGTTATTAGTTGACCTTTTTTTTGTTTGTTTTTTTTAAGCAAATTAATGTCACATCTGAGAGAAATGTTGACATTTTAGACAACTTTGAATAGTTTATATTACATTTAAAATATATATATTTTACATTATCAGTACAAAAGCTAACAATGCTAACAAAGCGCTCGACGTTTAGAACTGCCTCAATTCCTGAGAAATCGCGCGTTTTTTTTATCCTGTCAACCTCTGGAACGCGGTGAATCTCTAGGAGGAAAAAAACCCCACCATCACAGTCAAGTCATTAAAGCGGCAACGGTTTATTATTTACCCTGTTAATATGTTAGGAAATTCTGTGTAAAATAGAATCTGTGCGTTATTTTTTCCCCTTAAGGAAATATTTAATCGTGCGACTTGTTAGAAAACAGTCAGCTCAATCTGATGACGCAACTCGGCCATCTCCGCTAGCTGATGGAGTTAGCTGAAGACAAGCTAGGTAAACACTCGGAGTTTATTCAGGATTCAGTCAGAAATATTTCTGACTTTTAGAAAGTTTAAAATAAATGTAAATATACCGGATAAAATTCGCAACCGCGATATTTTTACGTTGTCGGTTATTTCAATTCGTTAGCATTTGATGCTAACATAACGTAAAAACATTCCGGGGCGTCACCACATGATTTTAATGGCTAGCTGAATTTACTTCACTGATTTTTTCCCCCCTGTACATTAAAAATAACGGATTGGTTTTATCTGAAATATAAACTCTAAACGAAGCGAGGTGGGACAAAGCAGAACTAATTTCTAGAAGTTATTTGGCGGTGTATATATAAACATATTAACTGCTTTACTCTTTAATACACAGTCCAGTCAACTAGCGATATATTTACAGTTAGTTTAAGAGACGAATGCTAACCGGCTAGCCCGCTAGCTAATACAGCATCAACAATACAGCTGGTTAAAAAGGCTACCAGAGCGGAAGACACAAAGGAAACGCATAAAAACAACCTCCCATAGCATACGGACTGCCAGCTTCTTTAAGTAATAATAGTAACTATAAATTGAAGGGTTTTTTTTTAATATATATCTAGACTACCAATTACCTTACCTTTTTCCAGAGCTGTTATTCTTCACATGGATACTTTCAGCACTTTCTATCAATGCGAAAGCGCACTGATAGCGCCGCCTGCCTTCTGACACTGTATATGCAACACTAATACAGTTTAGTACAGTAGAACATATTGTTCATATGGTAGTAGCATTTCTTTAAAAAATGGTTAACGTGAAATGGTGACTAAAGTGTTAAGCTGTTGATTGGGAGACAAGGAACATCTCAGATCAAGCCCTACTACCACCACCAGCCTGAGTTGTTCAACTGATCTGATATCTCATTGCACTTCTGTTCCTTCAGTACCGCTCTTGGAGAGATTATCACCTACAGCATTTTACCAGATGCGCTTCATCCTCTAACCTGCTTATTCCTTAATTCGGGTTTATGGGGGTCTGTCAACAGAAAGTTGAACAGGAATTAAACCCGGGACCCTGAGCAATTTGGGGTTAAGAGCTTTGCTGGGGCCCAGCACTGGCAACTTAATGGTGCTGGGAAGCGAACACTGAGCCACAATTAGCAATCCCACACCACTGTGGTACCACTTCCCCAATATTATAATTGCATATTAATACTTACAAACTACAAAGGATTCTTCATAAGTTTTCTTGTATGACTGTATATCTGTTGCTAAAACCTGATAATTTACACAAAAGGCTCAAATTGAACTTTCTGAACTAGGCAAAATATTCAGACTAAATAATAACATTTTGAACATAAGACACCTAAAACCAGTGTTCAACATTGACCAGTCAATCAGTTCAACGCTCAAAGTTGTATTATATGTGGTGGTGGTGGTGGTGGTGGGTTCACAAAACACGCTGCGGAGATAATTTACAAAATGTTTTAGTCACATAACTTTTAATGAAAAATAGACAAATAATGTCAGAAATTGTACAAATCTAGTCTGATGCGCAGGGTTTCAAACCACTTAAAAACAATAAGGCTTAACTTACAGAATAATAAAAACAGTTCTAGCCAATAAAACAGTTAACAATAAAAAAAAAAAATCATTTTTAAAGATTACAGTTTTTTTTAGCTTGAACACTTATGTTAATCATGTTTATGTTTTAGACTTAAGTTCAAATTTATTATTAATTATCTTAAAGAACAATTCTGCTTTTTACCAGTTTTTAAGGTTTTTGATTAACTCATTTGTTTGTCTTTGACAAAAATATTATTTAACTGGACATAATTAAATTGTACATAGTTTTACATTTCTCTTAAAACACAAAGCAATAAAACAATGCAAAAACTAAATACACAGGAACATGTTATCTTGTACATAAAGACGTTCCCCTCTAATGGGTTACACAACTGCTGACTACATGTTTATTATACTAGTTTACCAACCACAACACTGACAACAACATTAACAACATTAACAACAACAACAACAACAACAACTGTAACAATAAACAGTGCCTGTAATTCCTCACATATAGGTTATATACTCACAAACACATCCAATCAGTGGGTTGCTTTAACAGTCGTCTACATTGCTTTTCCCCCAATCTTACATTATATCAGTAGTTATTTAACATTCGGTTAGTAATGTTAGTTTCTTTAAAAAAGCCCTTAGAACTATTAGAATAAATGGGGTATAAAATTACAAATAAAAATTGCTTCAAATTATGAGCTTTTCTTTGGTATGGCAGGGGTGTAAGGCTGGGAGACAAATGTAAAATGTATTTTTATCTCTGTCCCACATAAAATCATGCAGTTCATCAATTCTACACAATTGTTTGTATAGTATATGGAAAATATTTTAAAAACATTAGGGCCAAATGAAAGCATGGTGAAAGCTATGACTTGCTTGAATTTCATTATTGACAGCTAATATTCTTACTGATAATATGGTGGTACTTTTCCTATGTTACGTAATATTTATTTGTAACAATGCCGGATGGAAACTCCTTTCTGAATAATTATTTGTTATTCGGCATAACAATGCACGTCCAACAGTTATAATTCAATCTAATTGTTTATAAACAACCTTATTCCCTAATTTGGGGTCACATGGGTCTGCTGAAGTCTATCTCAGCGCACATAGGGTGAAAGGCATGAGTACACCCTGGACAGTCCACCAGTCCATCTTAAGTCCTCAATTTCGTTTAAATAAAATTGCAGTATAAATAAACAGCAAATGCTGTTAGTGCAAATATTCAAGCCTTATTATGATTATAATTAAAAAGACTATTGGATACATGCATCATTTAAATTTAATCCCTCTATTAGAACTTGGGGAAACCCTGAGCTAAAATCAGAAATAGTTCCTCAAATTGATGAAACAAAATTTTAAGAAATTTTTAGTTGCAGGTGACTTTTAAAGTACAGTCATAAATAAAATTGGTTTTATAATAATGTATATTTGTAAGTGCCTATTTCCATACATCATACATATGTAAAAGCTTTTTAATATAAGATATAAGAAAGAAAATGTATATTTGTTCACATTCCTTATACATGTTTTTTAAATTATTATCTGGAAGCACCTATTTGATATAATGGCTAAATAAAGTCACAGTACATAAGCCAGCTTAAAAAATTTCATCAATGTTTCTAAGTGTATTAAAAAAATGTTGCTTTACATAAAGATACCCTGCCTGCAAGGTCTCAAGAAATATTCCCTTTTTGATAAACGGTAAAATTATAGGTAAATAATTATTAGGAAGCAGTATAAAACATTTCCTTTGAGATACCAGAGCCCAGGTTAATTTTCAATTCTATTTCCAGCAATTGGAAGTTTGGATATAAATTCAAAAAAACAGCACCAGACCGTAAACCAAGGTGCAACAACTCTGTAAGAAAAAAACAAAAGGAGGAACAAAATAGATCATTTCTGTTCTGTCCAGGAAATGAGCTCAGCAATGCATGGCAACACTGCTTTGTGTAAACATTTAGACAATTTCCTGTGAAACAGACAATGAAAAATAACAGTAAAAGAACTAATCAACATAAGCTACAAATTAACGTAACATTTCCACTGTTGCCTGGTCCTTGTTCTCCAACCAGTCAAAACCAGAAGAATTTACACTTTCATTGCAAATCTGTTGGAAAATTGGGTCATTCTTTAGTTCCTCCAGCGTTGGCTCTTCATACCGCATTTGCTGTTGACTTGTTGACGGATCAAAGAGAAGGTTTGCATCTAAAGAGTTTAAATCATTCATGCTACTGGAGAGTTCAGAGCTCAGTTGCATGTTACCAGAAAACTCTGAACGTCCAATGCCAAGTTCAGCTTCCTGGTCTGAAAGCTGTGGGACAGTGTTCAGACTGCCTTCATCCAACAAATCCTTATCGGTGATATTGAAAAGGTGCTGGTGCTGATGATTTTGGAGGTCATGCTGTGGTAGATCAATCAAGTCCTGATTTTGCCACTCTTCAGCTATCTGCTTGCTCTTTTCTAGGACTAACTGCCCTTGGATCTTCCTTGCTGAAAAGCCTGTTTGATCCACCTCATTGTTCTTCATAAGGTAAGAAGGCTTTGTAAACTTGTAAGCTGAGGAGCCATGCGACATCAGAGACTGATGATTCGCACTCACAGGGAGACCGGACGTTTCCAATATCTGCGAGAGGTTCATGCGAGCAGTGTAACTGGATGGTATATTGTTCTTGCCAAGTCCACGTACCACATTGTCTCCTTCACCATCCATCTTGTTGAGAAGGACATTGGTAATGTTGAGATTGCTTGTGTGTCCACCACCTTGCATTGGCAAAACGTCTGTCTGCATCATCACATTAAGTGGCACTGACTGACTCCTCTGCACCATGCTACTAACACTAGCATTTGCGTGATTGTTAGAAAAGATATTCAGCATTTCTGGCGTCACTGGTGAATTAAATGGAGACACCACATAACGGCGTACATTGGTGTTTGGTGTTCCACTTAGGTTGCGCTGTCTGACTGCTGGACTAACACTGCGGCAACGGAAAGAGCCGGATGAAGTGCTGGTTTTGTTATCAAGAGGGGCTGGAACAGCAAAACCTTCTTGTTTATTCAGGTTGCTACCAACCTGTTGCTGGACTGGTGAAATAGGTGTCATGCGACTTATGTGCATGTCATGTTGCCTGACTGTTGCTGGATATGTCTGACTAGGTATAGCAAAAGCATGCGGTTTTCTAAACTGGTTATCCACCAGATTCTGATAGTTGGGCAGAATATTAATTCCACTGTTTGAATTATTACTACTGTTATTCATCCAGTCCATCTTAGCTTTATCTGGATGGGTGGCTGTTGGTCTTTGCATAGGCTTGACTGGACTGGACGATATAGTGCTGCCATCATGGTAACTTGTCATGCTGGAGTTGATAGGTGTGAAGGCAAACGGGTTCCTACACTCAACAGGACTGGGTGGAACACCACTACTGCAGTTTGAGTGTGGTGTTCCAATTGGGGTTTGGCAACTGCTACCCAGAGCACTGTCCACAGGTGTGGTGGAAGCGAAATGTGAGCCTGGGCTCTCACGGGTCAATCCCAGCCCTATTCTGATTATCTCTGCGTTTTGTGTAGGAGTGTGTATAGGTGTGCTACTAGCATTGACCAAGTTGCAGCAGGAAGTGCTGGCCTGGTAACTGGAAATTGTGTTCTGTACAGGAGCCTGGTGACCTTGCATTGCCATGTCCTCACAGCCATCAAAGTTTTGCATCGAACTCTTCATCTTCATTTGCTCCTCCATCTGAACTAATTCCTCTACAATACTGTCCTGAGTCATGTCATCATCATTAAACGGAAAGTATCCCATATGTGGTTGATATAAGATGTGTTGCACCATATTCGTGTTTATCTGCACCAGTTGGTCTGCGGCAGCAGCTTGAGGTTTCACAGTAGGCTCCCTAACAGAACTAGGCATTTCTTTATATTTTATTGTCCTCTGCTGAGAGTAAATTTGTTTTTGATTGCCATCTTGCTGCCCATTATTCCAGTGCACAGTATTCAGTTCACATACTGCTGGGGAGATAGACTGCTCTAAATCTACTTGCAGGGCTTGGGTATTTCTCTTTGCCTGCTTCTGTACCAATGTCTGTCCTGGAGCACTGACAGTGCGTGTAACTATTGGCTTGCTATTCGTATTGAATAAAGACCCTTCCCAGTGCCCTTGGGAAACACATTGGGGTCTGTTAAAGGCCTGAAAGCATGGATTCCTGACCTGGCAGTCCTGGTAAGGGGCACTTACATCTGTATTGCCAGTAGGGATGTTTTTGGCATTAGATCCTTCCTGTTGTCCCTGCAACATGCTTTGGGAACTACCCACAGCCTGGAAGTTAGTATTTTCAACTGGACTATCTGAAAATTCAAGAATTTCAGTAGGATCACCGGAGGAAAGCTTCACCATAATCTTTTCAGCAGATGAAGAAAGATCACTTTCTGGTTCAAATGTGGAAATGTTCTTCACTGCAATTTCCATGGCCCAGTTTGCATCTTTACATACCTCAGAAATATACATTTTTTTCACAGGTGTCAGACCCGATTCTGGGTGCAAGCTTTGTCTTTTGCGAGGGCTTGGAGATGGCAACTCTGTATCTTTGGGCAGTGTCATAAACGCGCCACTACTTGTTGTTGGAGCACCATTGGTACTCTGAATGGCTAGGTCATGATAGAAAGTGCTTTCAAAGGGATTATTATTTCTGGCAGCAGGCAAATTGCTTTTATTTGGGATCAGGCAATCATTCAATTTGTTCCCCAACTGCCCATCTAATTCTGTAGAGATTTTAACTAGAGGTGTAGGCACACTTGCGGCTCTGGGTTTGAGTGTTTTTTTTACTTGCATAATGTCACCAGCTGTCCCATTCTGAGCTTCTCTTTCTTGTACAACAGCATCAAAAACATTCAGCTTGATATTGACTGCTGGTGTTGTGGTTAACTGTCCTGGATTTGATACTGTTGATGGCATTGCAGCAATAGAGCCACTACGAACACGTGCAACAGGCTGGAGGTCATCACTACGGCTGGTGATTCCAGCAGAGGCAGGTCTAGCTGTGGTGGCAGCAGTGCTGGTGGTGCTGGTGTTGGGACCCAGAGATATGGCTGTCATTTTCACAATGCTGACAGAGCTGTCCTTGGGTGGTATGACAGTTTTGATTGAACTTTTGGTAATAAGGAGTGCAGGAGGTGAACGTAGCGCGATTGTGCTACTTGTAGCTGGTTTAGGCAGAATTTGGGCATAGCGATGGCGTGCAGGCCGATCACCAACAGGACTTGCTGGGACATTCTGAGGCGCCTTTGGACATCGGGTTACAGGCTGCACAGACTGAGTGATCACCTGAAAGTTAACAGGGAGCACCTTGCTTTCTGTTGTTGACACAGGAACTGGACTGGGTGACATCAACTGTCTGCTTCTTTGAACCTGAACAATGAAACAGGGTAAACATATATTTGTACAGTTTGCTCAAAATGCTCTGAAATCGGACAAACTTAAATCATTATAAATTTTGATGTACACCAAAATTAAGAAAATGAGTAGTAATGGATCACTGTTCAAATACCAATGGACTGGTTTTGAAGACTAAGCATTTGACTAGGTAATTACCGTAACTGGGCTGGGAACCGCAGCTACCACAATACCAATGGTTGGCTGTGGTGAAAGTAGGCCAGGGCTTCCACATGGAATCCCTGTGCTTGCACAAGGTGTGATGACGCCTTCCAGCCTCCTGCCTTGAGCTTCAGGAGAAAATGGGGAGTTAAGTTTCTGTTCCTGTTGCTTCTTTTGGATCTTCCTCTGGAGCTGCTGCTTGGCGTCAATAGAAGGGGATGCCAGGGTTTTTACCTGAGGCTGGAATGAGTGTACATCAGTTGTGGGCATAAACGCAGATATAGGGGCTCCTGGTAATAAAAAAAACAACAAAAAAAATCGTAAGGGTTTCAATAAATTTCTACACTTACTGTATATATACTTAGATAATTTGTAATGCTCTTTGTCTGGAACCCATCAGAACAGAAGACATTGTTTTTAGAAACACCAAAAATTTCTTCTAATAGGAAATAAAAGAATTATAATCAATGGCGTAGTGGTTAGCATGGTCGCCTCACAATAAGAAGGTCCCGGGTTCGATTCCCGAGTCGGGGATCTTTCTGTGCGGAGTTTGCATGTTCTCCCCATGCTTGCATGGGTTTCCTACGGGTACTCAGGTTTCGTCCAACAGTCTGAAAACATGCACGTTAGGTTGATTGGTGAGTCAAAATTGCCCATAGTAGTGAATGTTTGTGTGAGTGGTTGTTTGTCTATGTGTGGCCTTGCAATGGACTGTACAGGGTGTACCCCTGCCTCTCGCCCTATGTGCGCTGGAATAGGCACCAGCAGACCCCTGTGAACCCAAATTAGGGAATAAGTGGGTAAGAAGATGAATGAATGAATGAATGAATAATCAATCTTAATTAAAAATATCAGCATTTAGATACTTAAATACTTAACATAACCTATAGATTTAAAATATGTTTCAACTCCATACCAACAGGGGCAACATACCTGTGGGTAATCCAGTAATCACGGTGAGAGCAGCAACTGACTTGGTGCTGATGTAGTGACTGTTTAGCAGGAAGCGTGCCAGGTCCTCTACACTAACAAACTGACGACTCAGCACTTTCTGAGCCCATTCACACACCAGATCACAGGCAGCAGAGCGAATCTCATCCTCCCCGTGTGAGGTCTGCCCGACAGGTTCAAAGCCCTCACACTGCCACAGAGAGGGAGAGAGAACAGACAATGAGAAGGGCTATGTTATGTATAAAATACCTTGCCATTCTTTTTTATCTTTATCTTACTCCATACTACTCTTTGTAATTATAATTATTACAAATTATTTAACATTGCTGAATGGATCTTAGTTTGTGATGCTTTTTAAATGATAAAGAAGTAAAAAGTGTTTACATTTTTGTGGCAGATTCATGGACAAACATACCCCATCTCCTGTTTTGTGTATATCCAGATTCGGAAGTGATGGCATTTGAATGAACGGCTTTTTTCTCAGGCCACTATAGCAATACATGAGCAGGCGTTAAGGTAAAAATGATCAGAAAGTTTCTTATTAAACTTGAAGCAGTTCTAAGTTATGGCTCCAAACATTCATTATATGTATGATGTACACATGAGAAGAGCAGTTTATTTTAAGTATCTTCAAAGAGCACAACATTTTAATGCACAAGAATACAATTACAGCACCACCCAGATGTTGAATCAGTGTTAGATAATTAATTCATTCATCTTCTTACCCAATATTCCCTAATTCAGGGTCACGGGGGTCTGCACACATAGGGCAAGAGGCAGGGGTACAGCCTGGATAGTTTGCCAGTTCATCACAGGGTCACACATAGACGAACAACTACACACATTCACTCCTAAGGGTAATTTTTACTCACCAATCAATCCACTGTTTTTGGACTGTGGGAGGAAATCTTCGCAAGCGTGAGGAGAACCAAACCAAATCGAGGGAGGGATCAAATCCGGGACCTTCTTTTGTGAGGCAACCGTGCTATCCACTATGCCACCGCGCTGCCCAGTGTTAGATAATTCATTCAGTCATTCATTCGTCTTCTTACCCGCTTATTCTCGAAATCAGGGTCACGGGGGTCTGCTGCGCCTATCCCAGCACACATAGGGCGAGAGGCGGGGGTACACCCTGGATGGGTCGCCAGTCCATCTCAGGGCAACACATAGACAAACAACCATTCACTCCTATGGACAATTTACAATCACCAATCCCAATTCATTAATTACATTTTTTATTACTGAAAATGTTTTAAGTTTCATTGTTAACACAGAATGTATTACACATATCTAAAAGTATTTAAAAACAAATAATTTATATACACCATTGATTGTATATTATACATTTATGGATGCTTGTTAAAGCATCCAAGTAAATTTTATCTCAGTATGTAAAGATTAACTAATGTCATTATTAAAACTTTTTTTCAACCTAACAAACAAATTGCCTTTTTAATGAACTGGAACACATCTAAATGTATTGTTAAAATAACGCTTCACATTGACATGTTATGTTATTCCAGTAGGAGTAAAACTCTGCGGTATGAGAAAACACAAATGTGCAGAATGGAAATATGTTTGATGTCTTCACAGAAATAAAAGGTCAAAATGTCCTGCGCTGGTATGGATATGTGTACAATTTCGTAATGGGGCGCTGAAGGGGATTGCTAAGTGTATTATGTTTCCATTACTGTGACAACCGTCATCAACAAACTAACATTATTTTGGAACAGCACCACCCAAGGAAATATAAATAGTCGGTATTTGCGTATGTACTTTTAACCCTGGAATTAATTTCTACGAAACTGTTATCTGCTGTTCGAAGTGTTCGAGAAACATACCGATACGCTTGTAATATAAACAAAAGTCCTGTCATGGTTTCTTTGTTGCTGTTCATTTTTTAAAAGGAAATTTTAATAATGTGTGAAATAATCCACTCGGCTACGCCTGAAAGAGGAGCTGCAATAGAGTAACACATCCTGAAGGTCATTGGCATTTCTGCTGCCACTGGGTTCCTCTGTCTGACAGCCGCACGTTGATGCTTTATTTGATTTTCCTGATCTATATTTAGGAGACACATGAACTGCAACAACAGATGCCAGACAGTTCAAAAGGAACAAAACAAACAGTTTCATTAGAAGGATATTTGGATTTGCCCCTCATGCCGAGCCGGCGTGCCTTCATGTTGGGAAAAACGTTCTTCATGATCTTTCCGAAGTCGGCGGCACTGAGAGCATGATATCCCAGATTGTCACAGTAGCCCCTGAAATAGAAATGCACTTACTTTAGATTTAACAAAGATAAAACTATTCACTGCAATAGTATTGTTACTTTCTAAATCTGGACGTTTCTGTGCAATAACATAATAAAGTCCCTTTACACATATACTAGAATAAAGCTCTTTCTGATTCTAATTATACTTTCAATGAAATCCACCCTAAATATGAGATTTTTGTCTAATATTCTGTCTAAAATTACATATGTTCAAAACCCTGATCAATTTACTGTCTAGTCAAGCACAATGGTTTAGTGGTTAGCACCTTTCAGTAAGAAGGTCTCAGGTTCAATATGTGGAGTTTGCATGTTGTCCTTGTGCTGGCCTGGGTTTAGATTGGTTCTTTCAAAAACGTGCATGTTAGGTTAACGAGATTGACGTTCTATTGTGAAGTCACCATCAATATAGACTGGGTGCTGGTAAGGTCTTAATCAATCAATAAATCAATAAGTTTATAGTCGATTAAGTTTTGAGATGTTTTAGGATTGTAATTATATCTACATTTATTATATTTACAGTATATCTGCATTTAGTAGACACACCTATACAGAGCAACATACAACAGTGCTTTGAGACTCATTCTCTACTCACATTACATTGCCAAAAGTTTTGGGTCACCTGACCATCAGATCCAAACTGTTGCTACAAATCTGGAAGCCCACAGTTGGTCTAGAATGTTTGTTGTAGGTTGTAACATTACATTATTCCTTCACTGAAACTAAGAGACTCCAACACTGTTCCAGCATGACAACGACCCTGAGCACAAAACCCCTAACCTCCATTATCACATACTGGGTTATTATTAGAGTGGAAAAAACCCCAGTGTTCCACATAAAGTCCTGATTTTACCACCACTGAACCCATGATGATGAACTGGAATAGTGACTGACCCACGCCAGACCTCCATTAGTGTCTGTTCTCACTAAAACTGTTGGAGCTGAATGAGAAAGAGATTCTCACATTCAAGCACAACATTGGACTGGAAGGTTTTACTAGAAGAACTGGAGCTTCATCCAATAGTAACAATGGGAATCAATCTGGAAGATGTTTGAAATCAAAATGTTTGTTATGTGAGGATGAGGGTGCCAGGGTGACGTAATGGATAGCACGGTCGCCTCACAATAAGAAGGTCCCAGGTTTGATTCCAGGGCCAGGAATCTTTCTTTGCGTAGTTTGCATGTTCTCCCCATATTTGCATGGGTTTCCTCCGGTTACTCCGTTATTCCTCCCACAGTCTAAAAACATGTGGAATCATTAGTGATTCTAAATTGCCCAAAGGAGTAAATGTGTATGAATAGTTGTTTGTTTATGTGTGCCCTGCGATGGACTGGCGACCTGCCCAAGGTGTACCCCTGCCTCTTGCTCTATGTGCGCTGGGATAGGGGAATAGGCTCCAGCAAACCCCAGTGACCCCAAATTAGGAAATAAGCGGATAAGAAGATGAATGAATGAATGAATGAATGAATGAATGTTCGTGTGACCACTAACTTTTGGCAGTATTTATTTTTTAAACATAAGTAACTACCATTTACTTGCATTAACTATTAACTGACTTGTACTCATCGAAGACTTCCTGTTTAGGGAGCGATGTGTCCGTGTGCTCCTCCAGGTGATTGCGAATCCAGCTGAACGCGTGCATCTGCTGCATACGACTGGAAGACACGCAGCTCTGCTCGCTGCAGGAGATACAAATGAATCTAACTTTTTTGTCCGGGGCTAATTTTAACACTTGGATTATGTGTTACATGCTAACATATTTGTTAAATACGTTTAAAAAAAAAAAAGCGTACATTTTGTCGCTGCTACTGCTGCTGATGGTGGTAGTAGTGCTGCTGGGGCCCGAGGGCAGCCTGAGGTAGAGGTAAAGCTTCTCAATGTCTGTAAAACGCTCCACATCTTGCTGTGAAGGAAACAGAAAGAAAAAAACATTGAATGCATGATTCAGTGTGTAAAATAAATCGGAGATAAATCAAATGTATTATACACGACTGAACAATATTAATCCAATAATATCCACGTTGACAAATGGGCAACACACTGGCGAAGTGGTTAGCATGGTTGCCTCACAACAAAAAGTTCCCCGGTGCGATTCCCGAGTCTTTCTGTAAGGAGCATGGTCTCTCCGTGCTTGTGTGGGTTTTCTCCGAGCACTCAGGTTTCCTCCCACTGTCCTCTCGCACTATATACGCGAGCACCCTCGTGATCCACCATGTGGTGTTAGAAATCGAACCTGAGACCATTATGTGAGGCGACAGTGCTAACCATCAAGCCACCTCCCCACCCTGCCTTATACTATATGCAGACTTTCTTCTTTCATTAGTGGCAATACAAACACACAGTGAAAAGAAAAGTCAATCCATCATTACTTGTGCTGAGGATTATATATATTCTCTCTCTCTCTCTCTCTCTCTCTCTCTCTCTCTATTAAAATAAATAAATTGTTATACCTTTTCATTCAACCATCCCAAACTCTCACTCTTTCTCTGTTTTCTCTCTCTCTCTCTCTAAATATATATTTTCTTTGTTTTCTTTTCCTCACTCACTCTCTCACTCACTCACTCACTCACACAGACACACACACAGACACTTGCTCAAAAGGTTTGTCATTGCATTAGAAATGTAGAATTTGTTTCTACATTTTCGTCCTGTCCCTCCATTTCAGTTCTCTTCAAAGAGAATCTGAAAGATGGTGCGGTGCAGCAGAGCTAATTTAAATTCTGTTCAAGTAAAAGCTTTAGCATGCATGCACACACACACACACACACACACACACACACGCGCGCACACACACAGTCTGTCTCAGGGCATTTCTTTACAGCACTGGTAGACACTGACACACACACAGACACAGTCACACACACAAAAATAATATTTGCTAGTTGTTTATCTGACATGCATTTATTTGGTGTAAATGTACAGAAGATAATGACGCTGGTGTTTTTATCAAGGTTTTAAAGTGTCCCCCGGTCTGGAAAGAGACAGGCCAAAAAAAAAAAAGACCTTTTTTGTTCTTAAAAAGCCTCTGACTTAATATATAAATCTGCTATAAATGCTACTCTGTGCGTGTTGGTGTCTCATTATTTCTTTTATTAGTTCTTCTGTTAGCACGGTCGCGTCACAGCAAGAAGGACCAGGGGTCTTTCTGTCCGGAGTCTGCATATTTGCCCTGCGCTTGAGTGGGTTTTCTCAGGGTACTCCGGTTTCCTCCCCCCAAGTCAAAAAACATTAGGTTGAATCGCTAATTCTAAATTGCCCATAGGACTGAGTGTGTGTGGTTTTTTCGTCTATGTGTGGCCCTGCAATAGACTGGCGACCTGTCCACGGTGTACCCCTGCCTTTCCCCTATGTGCACTGGGATAGGCTCCAGCTGTGACCCCGATTTAGGGTATAAGCATGTTAGAATATGAATGAACAAATGAATTCTATTAAAAATAATTAGATCAGTCATCACAAGGGGACTGCAAAGTGGAAGAAACTTTTTTTAATTTGAGGAAAAGTTTGAAAGTCCCTGTGGTCTGTGGCAGGACGTTAGATTAGTGGTTAGCACTGTTTCCTCACACTCAGAAGAGTCCAGATCCAGTTCATTTCTGTGAGAAGTTCACATGTTCTGTGGTTTCCTCTCACTGTACAAAAATAGGTATGGTTGGTGATTCTAAATTGCCTATGGGAGTGAGTGGTTGTCTGTCTGTATGTGGCCCTGTGATGGACTGGTGACCCCCGTTTTTCAGCTAGGATAAACTACAGCAGATCCTCTTGACCCTGATTAGGAACAATGGGTGGATGGATGTTCTACACCAATTTAAGAGGATTGTTTGTACATCATATTTCCCATCATGCTCTTGGTCGCGGTGTGGCTCATGTCCAAATGTCCCACTCTTCTCTCCTTTCCTGTTGGTCTGAGAGTCGATAGAGACCAAAGCCTAAATTTAAAGTTCTTCCACTGACGTCATATAGGAGTATAAAAAAAGACATAAAAATGGCCCTTGGATGCAGACGTCTCGGAGCCGAACATGCCGGATATTTTTAGAGAAGTAACGATACACACACACACTCGCACTCTCGCACACTTACACACTCACACACTCAGTAAAATACTCACTTGAATATGATAGTCTAGAAAAACTCCCTTTTAATAAAGTTGTGTAGTGGTTAGCACGTCCGCTTCACAACAAGAAGGTTCCGGGTTCGATTGCATGTTTACCCTTTTCTCATGCTTTTCTTCGGCCACTCTGGTTTCCTCCCATAGTCCAAGAACATTTACATTAGGTCGATTGGTGATTATAAATTTCCTATAGGTGTGAGCCTGTGTGCTTGTTGGTCTATGTGTGGCCCTGTGATGGACTGGTGTACCCCTGCCTCTCAGTATACCCCATGATCCCAAATTAGAAAATATGTTAGTTAGAAGATGAATGAATGAATGAATGAATGGATAATTGTGTCCATGGCTGCATCCCAAATCACATACTTCCCTAGATGTGATCCCACAGGAGAGACGACCAGTCACATTACCAAAATGGCAGAAAGCAACAATGAGAAAACAATTTACTTGTCAAATATTTAAACATTTTAAAGGTTTTATATAATCTTCATATTTTCACGCTGGTGTGACATCGTACATCACATGACAATTTTAACATGGCTGATGTAGCAACAGGAAGTAGACTCACAGGACCAGACCAGATCAGTATTTTCACAGACAACAGAAATGAC
Organism: Pseudolaguvia tuberculata; assembly: GCA_026260255.1. Lineage (NCBI taxonomy): Eukaryota > Metazoa > Chordata > Actinopteri > Siluriformes > Sisoridae > Pseudolaguvia > Pseudolaguvia tuberculata. The sequence continues at coordinate 422,051 of JAOTRA010000029.1, read as the reverse complement.
TGACAACAGAAATCAGGAGTTATTCCACCTTGGGGGTCACCCTGCAGCAGGAAGGATAAAGGGTCTTTTTCAATTACACAACAGTGGCATGGCGGGTGTGGTTCTCGAACCCAGGTCTTCCTAGCCTTCCTAGACTCAGCATCTTAAGCATTTGAGTCAGCACTGAACTTAGAGAGTATAGAATTACCCAGAATGCAGGGGACGCAGGAATCTTCAAAAAAATCACCAAGACAACTATTAAAGTTTCTTGAAGCCTGTAGAAGCTTCAGACACCAAGGAAAACGTGAGACCTATATGAGACTTGGAGTAATAACTAGTAACTAGGGGTAATAAATCCACAGAACAATAGTGAATAATAGTGATTAAACCCATCGATTGCTGGTTCATGCTGTTAACGTCTCATATTTTATCCCGCCATTTTTCTAACACAAATAAATCATTCAGTCATCTTATAACCCGCTTATTCCTTATTCAGGGTCACTGGGTTCTGCTGGAGCCTATCCCAGCGCACATAGAGCGAGTACACCCTGGGCAGGTTGCCAGTCCATGGCAGGGCCACACAGACAAACAACCACACCCACACACACTCATACTCAGTCCTATTTAGAATCACCAATCAAACTAATCCAATCAAACTAATGTACATGTTTTTGGACTGTGACAGGAAAGAGCCTTTACCCAGGAATTGAACCTTCTTGTTGGGAGCAACTATGCTAACTACTACGTCACCATGCTGCCCGTAAACAATTAATCATTTTATTATATGAAAAAATGAAACTATTAATCCATCCTCTCAATTTCTACATGTGTTCATTTCTTAAATGAATTTATTTGCCTTAAATGGTTACTGCTTTTTGAACTCACATCAAAATAAACTTACCAAAATAGTGTCCACTTTCGACTGAACCGATTTGCTGCAAAAACAGAAGAAGAGAAAAACGTACATTAGTGATGACGCAAGTGTAACACGAGAAACACTTAAAGCTGTCTGTATTAATAAACCGGTGGTATGTGTGACATGCTCCCAGCTGCCAATCTCGTTCCGGCCGAGTCGAGTCATGCCGATATCTAATCGCAGGAACACATGCTGGAACCGAAAAAGAGTCACTGCGCAGCAGGACCCCTGAGCAGTTAAAGGGCACCGGTCTGGAAGCACTATACAGGATTTATATACAGGCGTGGACAGACACACGGTTTACTATAGACTGTTTTAGAATGAGCAGTGTGTGTGTGTGAAGTTTATTTCATTTATTTAAAGATCCTTCAGCAAAGCTCATCATATTCTTCTTGCTTTGGGAGAGACGAGAGACATATCATAGGACCATAAGAAGAATCTCATTTTCTATACATCAATTAGGCGAAACTGGTCTTTATGTCTGAGGACTACAGTTGCTTACACACAGTTTGTCTGCATAATTCCTGCTTTCTGTTTATTATTTAAATGAGCATAGGTCTCTGTAGAGTCTAGTTCCTTTTGAGGTTTCTTCCTATTGCCATTGCAGGGAGTTTTTCCTTGCCACCGTCACCCTTGGCCCTTGTTGCTTTAATGACAATTGTAGAAATCACCAAACAAATACAACGGTCCCACTAGCAAACTTTAGATCCCTCATAGTGTTTGTAAATACACTCCGCTTTTTTAAAAGATATTTTTGGGCCTTAACTGAGGCAGAGAATGGTCCGGGGTTTGACTCCCTTTCTGTGTAGCGTTTATATGTTCTACCCATGTTTGCATGGTATTACTCCAGCTCCCTCCCACAGCCCATTAACATGTACTGGCCAGGTTGTACCCCTGCCTTTCCCCTGTATGTGCACTGGAATAGGTTCTAGCAGACCCCTGTGGCCCCAGAATATGGAATAAACAGGTTAGAAGATTAAAGAATGAATGATGGGACATCGTGAACAAAGAGAAATAGTGGTGGGAAACCCAAGTCAAAGTACCCAAGTCAAAGTGAAACCTTCAAATCAACAACAAATCAGCAGCAAGGACACGCAGGACGAGCGAATGCTGCGTCAGGTGCTTTGATTAAAAAGTGTGGTTCTATGCTGGATCTGTTCGCTGCATAGAAACACAGAAGGAATTCAGGAATATTAGGTCTTTAAACATGTGCAAAAATCAGCATTTGACTGAACTCTCCAGTCTCTGAGTTTAGCATCTCTTTACCACACCCTTACCCGGGACATGTGACCGCTCAGTAGGAGAACTGGATATACCTGGGTTTTAGGAAAGGTTTGGGGTAGGGTTCTGTAGACATTTGTAGGGTTCTATAGAGGATATGATTCTGTGTGGTGTGTAGTGATGTATAGAGCTGTATAAGGTTCTATAGAGATAAGCAGGTTTCTGTACAGGTGTATCGGGTTCTGTATAGGTGTGGAGAGATGTGTATGGTTCTGTTCTGTCCAGTACTATAAAGATGTGTAGGGTTCTGTATAGGTGTGTAGAGGTGGATAGGGTATGTCAAGATGTGTGGGGTTCTATAATTATATGTTTAGTTCTGTGTATGGTTCCATATAGATGTATATATAGAGGGTTCTATAGAGCTGTATAGAATTTGTTGGGTTCTTAAGAGATGTGTAGGGTTCTGTATAGGTGTGCGAAGTTCTGTAGAGATTTGTAGAGATGTGTAAAGGTGATCTGGCATAATTTCAAGCAAGATTTTTTGGTTCTCTAGGGATGTATAGATTTGCTGGGTTCTATAGAGATGTGTAGGGTATTGTAGAGGTGTGTTGGGTTCTATAAAGATTTGTAGAGATGTGTAAAGGTGATCTGGCATAATTTCCAGCAAGTTTTCTAGGACTCTAAAGAAATGCACCGCTCCCAATTGCCCTCTCATTCCATGGCACATAGTGCAGACAAGTCTTCGTACCAAATGTGGATTGGGGCTATAAATTAACACTTTAGCTGACCTTTAACTGCCCCAGCACAGGGCCAAATTTCCACCAGGACAATGGAGTCTTTAAGACATCATAATTTTATTTGAGCTACTTTTAAAAGTATTGTGCAAAAATAACCAATAAATTATTTTATATAAAGTATTTAACAGCCCACTACAAGCCACAAAGCCACCGGAGTAACTGTTACTAACTCTATAAACACAAAAGGTCTTTTCAGTTTGTAGGTGTTATAACAGTGTGCATAAAACTGCTGGACACGGGTTACATGTCTGATTAAGGGGTGTAGAGTGTAAAAATAATTACACCCACATTTACAGTGCAACATTAAAAGCATCTCATGAATCAGCGGGTCTGCTTAAACAGGAAAAGTGTTGATAAAAATTATTACCAATGTTCTCAAAAACCAATCACTGATCACCAATGTTCTCAAAAACCAATCACTGATCACCAATGTTCTCAAAAACTAATTACTGATCACCAATGTTCTCAAAAACCAATTACTGATCACCAATGTTCTCAAAAACTAATTACTGATCACCAATGTTCTCAAAAACTAATTACTGATCACCAATGTTCTCAAAAACTAATTACTGATCACCAAT
>JAOTRA010000029.1:327801-342696 GCA_026260255.1 Pseudolaguvia tuberculata | reverse complement strand
TTGAGGATGTTGATGGAGAAGTATAGAGAAGGCCAGAAAGAGTTGCATTGTGTGTTTGTGGATCTGGAGAAAGCGTAGGACAGGGTTCCAAGAGAGTTGTGGTATTGTATGAGGAAGTCAGGTGTAGCAGAGAAGTATGTGAGGGTGGACATGTGTGAGGACAGTGTGACCGCAGTGAGGTGTGCGGTAGGAGTGTCTAACTGGTTCAAGGTGAAGGTGGGATTGCATCAAGAATCGGCTCTGAGCCCTATTTTGTTTGCTGCTGTGAGGGAAAGGTTGACAGATGAGGTCAGACAGGAATCTCCATGGACGATGTTTGAGGATATTGTGATCTGTGGCGAGAGTAGGGAGCAGGTTGAGAAGAATCTGGAAAGGTAGAGGCTGGAGAGAAGGGTAATGAAAGTCCGCAGGATTAAGACTGAGTACGTGTGTGAATGAGCGGGAAGGCAATGGAGGGGTGAGGTTGCAGGGAGAAGTGGTAATGAAGGTGGAAGAGTTTAAGTACTGGGGGTCAAGAGTGAAAGGTTATAGGACTGTAGTGATGCCAGCGATGTTGTACGGTTTAGAGACAGTAGTGTTGTCAAAATAACAGGAGGCGGAGCTGGAGGTGGCAGAGTTGATGCTGAGATTTTCATTGGGGGTGACAAGGATGGACAGGAATAGAAATTGATTTATTAGATGGACGGCGCATGTAGGATGTTTTGGAGACAAGGTGAGGGAGGCTAGGATGAGATGGTTTGTACATGTGCAGAGGAGGGACATGCAGTATATTGGTAGGAGAATGCTGAGGTCCAGGGTAGGAGGAAAAGAGGAAGACCAAAGAGGAGGTTTATGGATGAGGTGAGGGAAGATACACAGGTAGTTGAAGTGAAAGAGGCAGATGTAGCGGACAGGGTAGTGTGGAGAAGAGTGATTCGCTGTGGCAACCTCTAACAGGAGCAGCCGAAAGGAGATGATTCGATTGGGTTATTTTTGGATGTGGGTGGTGCTGTTTTAAAAGACAGACCAGTTAACTGATATCAAACAGACTGGCAGCAGGTGTCAATTATACGAATACCCCAATCATGGGAAACTCCTGCCCCCCCCAATGCACAATGTCTTGGAGTCATTATAATGTTTTGAATATGCCAAAAAGTGTGCAAAATACAAAGTATCCCATACATTTCCATGCAGAGAAACCCAACCTTTTTATGAAATCCATTTTATTGCTTTAAATGCACTGCTTGAAAACCAGTATAAACTACTGGAGTAGATGGTATGTGCCGTTTAGCTTTGTTTTGTAGCTTTTTCTTATGCAACATTCATACATCTAACCCACTTCCCTTATTCAGGATCCCAAGGCTATGCTGGATCTTCTCAGCATGCATAGGGCATGAGGCAGGGGTATGGTTTGGACACCTTGCCAGTCCATCAGAGAGACCTACACATAGTGCAATTTAGCAATCAACCTAGTATGTTTTTTGGACTGTGGGTGGACACCGGAGTATATTGCGAAAACCCATGGAACCAGAGGGAGAACATACAAAGTCCATATAGAAAGAGACCTTGGCTAGGAACTGAACCATAGACAACCTTGTGAGGCAACAGTGTTAACCATTGCCACCATCCCAACCCCTGATGTCCTTCAAATGTTCCAAGATACAAATCAAAATCAAGGAGGATCTGGAAAAAATGTTTGGCACAACCTGTAAATCCCAGTATTACACCACAGGGACCTTCACTTTTCAGAGTAAATTGGAAAATCCAGGATTAAAACTGTTCTGGTTAAAAGCACATACTAAATGACCAACTGTGTGCACATCTCTAATCACTTTATAAGTGATTACAGACAGAATGAATGTAATTCTGCTTTAGTCGTGAGTCTCATCACAGCAGCATGAATCTATACAGAATAATAAAACCCGTCCAACTTACACTGCCATTGTTTAACAGGTGAACCCGTGTCATGTCTAAGTGATAGTGTAGGGAAGTATCCAAAAGATTTGGATTTATTGATTAGGAGGATCAGTTACTGGGTAACAAAGATTCTGAAAAACTAAAAAAGGAATCTGAGCAATTATTTGTAATACTGTCATTTGTTGTAAACATATCAATTAGGCACAGGGAATCGTCATCTAAAAGGGTCAGCACAAGAATGGATTTTCGATCCTACAGCATCTCTTCCACTCCCATAGACATCATTTATTTCAGAAGCAAACAGAACTTCGATTTCCAGAAACACATGTGATTTACACACCAAAATCTGTACTTGTTTGCTAAATAAATTTTATCTTTGCATTGATGTGACTTACAATTTTGCTTTTGTGACATAACAGGTTCAGACACAGAAAAAGCATCTAATTAAAAAAGAGCAAAGCAAGAATGAGAGAAGCAGAAAAAAGACTAATGCTTTTCGATATCGTTTTTATTTACCAACTTCATAAACTTTTTCACAGACGTTATATGCTTACAGCTGCGTTTCACCCATTGGTGTCAAGATATGATTATTTTTTGATGTTTCAGTGCTTTCCCAGCATGCATCTGGGTTGAAAACAGATACAAGCAAGTGAAGGATTTATTTATTTGAAACTAGATCATAAATCGCAGCTTGTAAAGCTTAAAGGACAAACACTAATTTTATACACAACGCTGTAGACTCTTGTTCCAATTCTTAAAATATAACAAGGAAGGAAAAAGAAAAAAAAATGTAAAAATCTATAAAGTAAAGTGGTAAAAATCGAGCACAAGTAAATACAAACCAACCTAAAAATGTGATGTTTATTTATAATGTCCCAAAGGTGTTTTGGTCTTAAAGGACTTTCTCTGTTAATTTTCCTCTCTCTCTCTCACACACACACACACACACACACACACACACACGCTCTTTTCAAATAAAGAGGCTGGAGTCCAAGGTCGGAACGGCACATTGGGATTAGTTTTAAATTAAATACTAAACTGACTGCAGCAACAAAAACAATGCAAGTTACACAGAGTAAAAGAGAAATGACCCATTTTACTCTTCCATCTGATACGAGGTTGCCTGTTCAAGGAATTATAAGCAAAGGATGTCAGAGCAAAAAAGGGAGGAGCTACAGGCTCATGAGCAATCAATAGGGAATGAGGTGTATTCGCTGTTTAAGGCAAACCTCAGAGTGAAGGGAAAAAAAAAAAAAAAGCCACACCGTTGATGATCTGATGTTGTGCAACTAGAACTTTTGTTTTCCTTCTCCAGATTCAGACAGGTTGGGATGGTGATGCTTTACTGATGGGCGCACTGCACCCCTGAACCTTGAGGCCCACCTTCTTCGTCAGAGCTATCGTTATAGGCTTCACGCCGATGACTGCCAGAAGCACTCTGGCTCATGTCGAATTCCTGCAGATCCACTTCCTCAGTCTCACCAGAGATTACTGGAGCCTCAGAGCGCGAGGGCAGAAGATCCTCCAATTCCTTCAGAAGAAAAGATGATTAATGGTCTGACACACAAACTACTCTTCACCAAATCATTTGATTATTAGATTAACATTTTGCCAAAACTTTGAATGCAAACCAACTGTTAGAACCTTTACAAGAATGAAAGGAAACTAGATAATGTGACAAATTAACACCATCTACAAAAGACAATAATGAAAATCAGGTTAAATTTTTTTGGCCAGTTTCCATCCTTAGCAAACATCTGGAGACATTAAACATGCCAAAATTCTAAAAATGACAAACTGCTGCTGTAGCCTATCGTATGATTGCTCCAATACCTGGCATACAAGTGACATGGCATTGATGTATAGATCAATATTTTATTTATACTTCCTGCAAGCTATACAGTACAACCTTTAACAAACAAGTAGTATCCAGTGTTTCTGCCTGTGTAGGAAGCCTATTGCTATGCTGATTAAATTTAATGATTGGTTAAGCCAACCTGACTGATCACCTCCTCCAGTTCTCTGAACATACTTACAGTCAGCTTCTCCGGACTGATCCAGTTGTTCTCTGGGAACTGAACTTCGAACTTGATGAACAGATCTCCTTTCTCAAAGGGGTTGCGGTAATGCGGCATCCCCTCGCCTCTCACGACTCTGACGGAACCTGCAATATGCACCAGTTTATTTAACAGTGCAATATGAATTTACTAACAATCTAGTAGATAACGTTTGTGCATATCTCACCAGGCTCGATGACTTTCCCGACAGGATATTTCACCACAATCTGTCTGCCATCCAGATGTTTCAGGAGGAACTGGAAACCACAAAGTGCTTCGACCAGGCTGATCTTGTGGGTCATGTGCAGGTCGTGTCCATCTCTTTTAAATGTCTAGAGGAAGATACAGAAAACAACTCGCATCAGCTTAGACACATACCTGGACTATATTTTGGCTGTAAATCTGGTCAACATTTATATACAGAGAGAAATCAATTCGGAAGGACATGAGTTCAATTTTATGTATCAGCAAGCTGTAACTACTGGGCCCTTTGTCAAGGTCCTCAAATGCTCTTGTAAACAAACTAAACTTTTTGTGGAAAAAAGTCAATTCTTAATCGAAACCATCAATTATGATCTAAATGATGAGGACCTCATAACACCTTTTTAGCTAATTAGTACTAATAATTACACTATGGTGGAGAAACACTTCATTGTTCATACACTAATTCAACACTAATTACATAACCATTGCAACTTCAAAAATAATTTTCACATAAATTACTCCAGTGGTCTCTGGATAAATCTGTTAAAAAAAAAAAAAAAAAAAAAACAAGTAGCAGTTAGTCTCCCCCCCCCCCCTTTAATGCACCACCGTCAGACTATTGGAGTAAAATTTATACTAACAATAAAAAGCTTTCAGCCAGCACAAATCATCAACATGGCAAAATCTCTGGCTATCTTAATATTTGCCTTGGTGATATTGAACATTGATTTTACTGCTTAAATAACAGGAGCTGCTTTTGAGCAGTCTCGTGCAGGTTTCTGTGAAAGCTTGTCAGCATGATCTGCTGGATTGTTCTAAAAAGAGCTTTAAAAAGCTACGCCTGAAGGTGACAAGAACAGAAGCTCAGTCAAACAAAGGTGTTGACAAAGTCAAACCTATACAATAACCAATACACTGCCGCTGCACCATCTTATAAAGAGGCAACATTTCCATTAACAGATGTGTGGTTTGCAAGTAGAAATAAATTAGGGCGCATTCTGAAGAATGGCCAGTACAGTCCATCACTACAACAACAATCGCAGAAATCACTGTAGGTCTGGAGTAAGTTAGATTTGGAATTGTATCAATCAAAATTCACAAATTATTAGAATGCCTGAGATTATTGCTTTTTTTTTTTTTTTTTTTTAAAGTAAGACTCTATATATATTGGCCAGGGACTCACTATAGGATACACACTATCAAAGACTATCAAAATACAAAAAGTATATAATTTATTAATACAGCTGTATGTAAAGACACAAACAGTTTTGGCATTCTCCGACAACATGGTGCAGGGCTCATAAGTTGGCTCACAACTGCTCTCCTGGTTAAGCCCAAATGTCTACAGTTATGGTCCTTATTCTAGAAGAAAGCTTTCTTAGACCAGCAAGTTGTATTGTTCTATCATATATTTATTATTACAGGGAGAGATGCTGCGGTAGTACACATGTGCCACATACCTTGTGTTCCTTCACCTGCAGGACCAGTACTATGTCTCCTGGCTCCTGGCCAGGTGCCTGATCCGCTTCTCCTCCGAAGGTGATCTTCTGCTCGTGTCTCATACCTTTGTCCACGTGCACCTCCAGGATCTTTACTTCCTTCACCACTTTCTTACCCTCGCACTTTTTACAGCGGTCTTTCTCGCTAATCACCTCTCCTACAAACATTTTGTTTAATCACTGCAGAACAACAAAAGAAATCTCTTCTGGATTTAAGCGCTTTGGAGCACACACACCTTCTCCATTGCAGTCGGTACAGACAGACTGCATCTGTTGGACCATTCCAGGAGCCAACTGTCTGATCATGACCCGCATACCACGCCCCCTGCAGGTAGAACACTTCTGCACTGCACCAGTCTTCCCTCCCTGGCTGCAAACAAAATAAAAGTAAAAACAGTTTACTCTTCTTGCTGGAGTCAGAAGTCAAAACACGCACAAACAAATTTGCTATATATTTAAATTGGTTAAGTTTGTTAAAAAAAATAAATAAAAAAAATAAATCTCTAAACACAAAGCATTTTACCATTTATTTTGTCCATCTTTAATTTAAACAATTGAAGGTATCCAAAATTAGGGAAACCCATTTCTGTAACTTGTCCATCATTTTTGTAACAAAACGAACTAACCAATCAAATCAGTTCAATTGAAACACTTACCCATTACAAGTGCTACACAGGACATTCTTGCTCAGTTGTAATTTGGTGGTTTTTCCATTATACAGATCTTCGAGTGATACCCTGGAAATAAGGAGGAAAAACCGTATAACTATACACCAGAAAACCAATTAAGGTGGACGGTATGGCCAAAATTCTTTCATGGTATTGTTAAGTTTACTGTATGAATGTATGTAGATAAACTTTGATTACAACTTAAATTTTACAGTTGTGGGAAAAAACAAACTTAACCACTTTACATCTTGCAATTTTTTTTACTCCTGGTAGTCCTTCAGGAAGACTCTTATCAATGGTAACAGAACACTGTCAAAGGAACTGGTGAGCAACAAATCTGAAGCATCACCAGATTTGAGCTAATCTATGTAAAGCTAGAAAGAATAAAGAAACCTTATTTTGACTTACTTGAGAGGGTGTACCATGTCCTCCCCTCTCCGCCGGCCACCGTTCCGACTGCGGCCATGACCACCCATGAAGCCAAAGAGGCCACCGCCGAAAATGTGAGAAAAGATGTCGTCCATACCAGGTCCTCCTCCACCACCTTCCCGCAGGCCTTGCTCGCCATAGCGATCATAAAGCTCCTTTTTCTCGGGGTTAGTCAGCACTTCATACGCAAAGCTGATCTCTTTGAACTAAATAAATAATAACAGATGAAAGAAATAAGTTAATTTCCTAAATTCTGTTTACACTGAACAGCCAAAAAAGCTCTTGGAAATATCCAGTTAAACCTGATTACAATGATATTAGGTTTTACCTCTAATAAAGAGCACAGCATGCTTTTAAAACCTTACCTTGTCTCCAGCATTTGGGTTCTTGTCAGGGTGATATTCCTTGGCTAATTTGCGGTAGGCCTAGAATAATTTAACGTAATACATGGTTAAACATGAGTCACAATGAAAATTATTTGTTTAATTATATTAAGCAGTAAATTTGCATGACAAAACTAGAAGTCTTAAGAATAACTGCTTGTTTAAATGACAGCATTGCAAAATTGAACTTTTTTTAATAAGCGCCACTTAAACAGTTTTTGCAGGGCATTCTGCCTTTATTCATAGGCAGAGAGATGAAACTGGAAGTGGACGAACTGTGCATGTGGGTTCTAGTGCCTTAATCCATTTCACTAACTCCAAAAAAAGGTTTAGAACAGACATTTACAGTAATTGGGTTCCTGTAATAATGCGTAGCTGCAGTCTACGGAAAAATAATCGCACTGTATTTTATGTCACATAAAAGACGACTCATGTTCTTTCTACTAATCAAATAACCCCCTCTCCCCACCAAATCGCTAATCAAACTAATACCCTACAATATTAATGGTGATTAGTGAGCCTTTTTATAATAAAATAAAAATTTCACTAATGAAAAGGATATTTCAATCATATAAAACAATATTTACATTAGAGGCGTCATTTTATTGCTTTCTCAATTTGTCATAACCGGTAACATCACAATGAAACTTATGAGCCAACACGCGAAACAAAAAAAATTGTATCTTTAAAAAAAGTATAAAGTGTTAGTTAACTAAAGACTTAATAAAATTACACAAGTTTTAAAATTATTTCAGTGAACAACTTTTGTTAGCTTCTCTCAGATGCTTAGCTCGATAGCCTGTTAGCAACGCGACACGTTTTGCTTTATTGTTAGCTAGTTAAACGTTTACTTTTCGCTGGACGGTTAGTTAGTCATACTTTGCTTAATAACTTACACTGAGTTTAATATTAGAAGCTTATTAAACTCTGATTTACATTATGGCTGATAAATTAAAGACTGAAAATATAACCAGGCCCACAATACTAGCACGCAAAGCTAACAGATCAGCCAAATACACTAGGATTGTAAAATATAATAAACGGTTTCTCACATCACAGCATCTAACGGGATAAAAAATCAACACCGAAAGTGACGTCATCGTGTTAAATAAATAATCTAAGTATTTATAAAATTAACGCTTGATTTGATAACGGCGTTCGTGCACAAAATAATTGTTTCAATAAAAATGACCTAAACTAGTTTACCAAATTACATTAAAATCAACATACACATTTAATATTTTATTAATTTTTCTTAAATATTTTACATTTCATCATTTCTAATATTAACGAGATAAAACGTTTTGCTAGCAAGAACCGGCAAACAGGCCGGTTTAACAACTAAGTGAATAACGCCTATCTATTCTACAATAAACTTAACTGTTAAATAGTCAAAGAGAAAAATAATGCGGTAAATAAATCGTTAACATAAAAAAAACATAGAAGACGTACGTGTGAAATAATAGTTTAAAATTGCCGGCTAACTCAACTCTACTGGGCCTCGTTCCTTAATCATACGGCGTTTAACAAGGGCCACATACCAAATTTCTTCCTCCTTCACTACAAATAGCGCAATAGCCAATAGAGTCTTCACCTATCTAGTGCACTCCATTAAGAAGCACAATACAATTTACACTACGGACCATTCCTGCTAACTAAGAAGCTAACAAGCTAATCCGTCCTTCCTGCTTCAGACAGCGACACAGCAGACTCGGGTCAGGGCCTAGTTTACAGCAATGCGGCAGCATTTCTCGACCGTGTATATATATATAAAAATACAAAGGTCGCAACCTAACACATTTATTTACCTTTTTGAGCTCGTTTTCCGACGCTGAAGGAGATACGCCGAGAATGTCGTATAGTTTTGTGTCAGCAACGTTCGCCATGGTGAAACGCAGCGCAGGGAGATGAAGAGAAGAAGATAGAGCATGCGCAACGCGATTACTTACCGCCGCGCAAGAAGCGAGACGCATGCGCATTATGACGTATTTACGCTACCTTCAAGAATTTACTGTTTTTCAGTTGCGTAAACACGTTTTCAAATCGTTTCACTGAAAACCAACATATACTTGCACTTATTCAAATCATATATCTCTATAAAGTAATTAAAAAAAATTTTTTTTTACAATATCGTGTTAAACTTGTTAAGAATTATTGTTTGTTGAACTCTTGATATTGATATCATTACCTTTTAGCCGGTCATTTTGCCAAAATTGAGGTCGTTGCTAGGATGTGCAGACGAGGCCGCAGCCCTGCAGTAAACAACGTCCCCAAATGATAGTCTTATTTTCCCCCTTTACCCCTCACCCAAAACAACTTTATTTATTCGGCAAAACTAAATATTTACATAAAATAAAATAAAAAATTCTCAAGTATATTATTATTATTATTATTATTATAATATCTATTTAGTCTTAAATTTCACTATCACTAAGGACATAATCTATCTCTTTATTATGCAGACTTATTAATTAATTCATGCATCTTCTTGCTTGCTTATTCTCTAATTCGGGGTCACGGGAGTCTGCTGGTGACCATTCATTCATTCATTCATTCATTCATTCATTCATTCATTCATTCATTTTCTTGCCCGGTTATTCCCTATTTCGGGGTCACAGGGGTCTGCTGGTGCCTATCCCAGCACACATAGGGCGAGAGGCGGGGGTACACCCTTGACGGGTCGCCAGTCCATCTCATTGCGGTGCCTATACAATTAATTAATTAATTAATTGTTAGTTATTTTGTAAAATCTACTGTGAATTATTGTCATTAGCATTATAACAAATACTAAGTCTTCGTGGTTACAACTGCACAGTAAAACAAGGGAGCTTGTGAACGCACCATGTGTAATCCAGCCTGACCGTTTTCACTTTTTCAATAAGCCAACTTTTACACACGGTTACAGTCGCTCTTTGTTGTTTTTTTATATTTCGCATCATTTCGTCTAATTTCTAGACTGTTGTAAGTATAAATATTAGAAGGTCAACTATTAATCTTAATTTATATCCTAGATACTGTACTAAGTAAAAGGTGCAATGATAATAAAGTTGAATCTAATGATCGAATCTTAAAGATACAGGTATTTATAAAAAGGAGGACGCCGAGAAAATGACTAAATTCCACAGTTTTTAAATATAAGATTCTAATCTATTACAGCAATAATAGTTAATCAATATAATGTATATTTAATGGGTATTTTGTATTTCAACGTGAGGATTTATGAGTGCAATTCCAGACATGACCAGCAGATGGAGAATGGAGTTGTTGGATTGGGGAAACTTGTAATTATTACTTGGAACCTGTTTATTAGTAGAACCTGTTGTACATTAAGATATGTTCATTGTCAAATAGATAATAATATACAGATATCGCTTGGTGCAATTCCAATGCTATAACATACAATGTATATACTGTAGGTGAACAGGGGCTGTAATAACATAATAATATTAGACTATAGCTTGTTCAGATGGTTTCACTTTCCTTCTGAGTGTAAAAGATCTCAAACTTTAGTTTGTTCTTCATATCAGTGTTTTCTGCAGGCAAGAATCAGACAATGGATTTATTTTCCACTGTTTGCAGTTTACTTGGTTTTATTCTCCAACTCGTTTGTGTAAGTTGTTTTTATTGTTATATGGTTTAAAAGACATACTGATCTAAAAATCATAATAAAATGACTTTTTATTTTATTTTTATGTATTCATGTATTTTGTTTATTTGAACATGTGCTAACCAATTTTCTTATTCTAACTTGGTTTTAATTTATTTATAAATAAATGTTATGTATAATGCAAGAATATAATATATATGTATATAACAACCAGTAAACTTCCCCTTTGACATTTTTGTTTCAGCCATATGTTCAGTGGGTCATTCGTCCAGGTAAGTTTTATTTGCCACCTTCTTCATTACTGCTATTATAACTGTGGATGGAGATACGAGTCTGTATTAAAAGTGTTTTAATTTTTTTCCCAGTAAAAAGAATTTTGTGGAATTTGCGCCAATCAGAATTCATTCGGGCTGTGAAGGTGCAGAATTTTAATGTAATTCTTTATTATGCAAATCACTTGAATGTGTTCCGTCTAGTTCCAATTAATTTAATAAACAATTGATTAATTAAAGACAGAAATATTTTTATGGTTTACAATTTTGACATTTGACAGCTGCCCCTATTTAGCTTAACTTTTTCAAGTCCAACTAGAAAATGTTATCAGCTTCATATCCAGTTATGTAAAATATTTGTTAAACATTGGTCATTTTTATCTAAAACAAAGATAAATTATCATTTCATCTGCCACAAAACATCCAGCAGTTTAGTAATGAACTTATTTGCCACAGGATGAAGTGGATTTCAAACCAGAAAGAAACAAAAGGGTAAAATGTGGAAAACTGCTGTGGGAATTACGAGTTGTAAAATTCCAGAAACACTATTGATTTCATTTTCTGATTTCTGATTTTCAGACGTTAATGTGTTCTATAAGAGAGAAAGGACGACAAACTGTTGTGTTTCTGTTAAATTTAGGTAATTATCCTGTATCAGTAATTAGAAGATATCCATCTTCTATACCTGCTTATTGCCTAATTCAGCGTCACCGGGATCCGCTGGAGTCTTTCCCTGGTTTCCTCCCACAGTCAAAAACATGTCCATTAGGTTGATTTGTGAGTGTAAATTGCCCATAGTAGTGTGTTTGTCTCTGTGTAGCCTTGAGATGGACCGGTGACCTGTCCAGGGTATTCTGCTGCCTCTCGCCCAATGTAAACTAGGATAGGCTCCAGCAGACCATCATGACTCCGAATTAGGAAATAAGTGGGATAGAAGATGAATGAATGTCTTTTTCTGTGTATTTGTGTTTCAGTTGGACTGTCAAAAGTGATCCGATTCCACATTATGGTCCTCAGTAATGATATGAATTTTCACAAAGAGATTTTGAAAAGTCTGGGTATCAGTCCCCAAAATCAGGTCCTGTCTGCGGATCAGAGTGACATCATCATTGCTTTCGTCTCAATTGTATCTCGTGTTGGAACCGACATCGAAATGGCTGTTCAACAATTACCAGGTATATGTTTGGAGAAAAAAAAATTCTCTTCATGCCAAATAATTACAACAGCCATGGTTCTATTTTCCTTCTTAGAAAACCAACCCGTGGTTCTCGTGGTGCTTCATCACACATTTGATGTAAACTACATTGCTCCAGAAATCACCATTTGCAAGACAAATGTATTGACTGTAAATTTTCTCTGTCACGAAGATCAGGGAGTATTAAACTGTCTTCAGAACACAAAGGCTCTGGAAAAAACAGGGAGATATTTACGAGACATCAAGTGTCATCAAACGAGTGGATTGCTGTAAACCAAGAATCAACATCTGTATCTGTACCTGACGTGGCTTTAGCTTTTGTCTGGAACCGATTTTAAATAATCATTGAGCTGATTTGTAAATACGATTATGCTTACTGTCACTATAATCCATAACTACTAGTGTTCAGATAAACTCCTCATTGCTTACCAATAGCAATACCCATTGATGTATGTATGTAACCGCAGAGCTGCTTTATGATAGTCTCTTTTGCCAAATGCACTGAACAAATAAAATAAAATTGAAAATTTGGTTTGTTTGTTATGGAGTGCATAGGATGTCTCACATTCAGAGTGGAGACATGAACGCTGCAGAGGACATGGAGATTTGTTGAAGATGAATGTAAGTTTATTCAAAGTAGAAGAAACTAAGAATCAAACTGAAGAAGCAAACTAAAGAAGCTAGCTTAATCCTCCTAGCATCGGCGTTAGCATTAGCATGGGTGCTAAAAGTGTACCAAAAGATAAAGATGGTAGACGTAGACGTAAGACTAAGGCTGTCAACACAATAAGGAAACAGTTAAGCAATGACAAGACTTGGGAGAATCAAAAGACAAACACCACGACTAATAAACATCTCTTCTACTTTCGGCGGAGGTGGTTGCATCTTTTTCCTCTCCCTCCCTGATCTTTCTTTGCTGTTGCCGGGGTTTTTCGCCCATGGTCTCACACTGCCTTGAAAGACAGTCTTATAGGAGTTTTTTTCTCACCACCCCACCACCCATTTTCTACTTTTCAAAACTACCTCCCGAGTTACTTGTCTTCCCCGAAATGTGATGTTTGTATGGTCGGGGGGGTCCTATTTCACTGCATGTAACAGTGTATATGACAAAGGCTCTATCTAATCTAATCTAACCCAAACACAAAGCACGTGATTGACAAAAAAACAGGTGGTCTGGAGTGCCCTTAGGTGACCTAGTGAGATATCGCTTCCTGTATAATGTATAGTACAAATCTGATTTCAAAAAAGTTGGGATACTACAACTTGTGAATAAAAACAGAATGCAATGGGAAATTTAAAATTTCAATATTTTATTCAGAATACAACATAGATGAAATATGGGGAAAATAGTTGATTTTAAACTTCATGAAATCTACACATCTCAAAAAAGTTGGGACAAGGCCATGTTTACTACTGTGTAGAATATCTTCTTCATATAATAACATTCTGCAAACTGTTATTAAAAAATCTGGGGACTAAGGGAGACAAGTTGCTCAAGTTTAGGAATAGGAATGTTGTCCCATTCTTGTCTAATACAAGTTTTTAGTTCAACTGTCTTAGGTCTTCTTTGTCGCAACGTCTTTATGATGCGCCAAATATTTTCTATGGGTGAAAGATCTGGACTGCAGGCTGGGCATTTCAGTACCCGGATCCTTCTCCTACGCAGCCATGATGTTGTAATTGATGCAGTATGTGGTCTGGCATTGTTATGTTGGGCATAACATGGCGTAGTGGATAGCACCGTGGCCTCACAACAAGAAGGTCCCGGGTTCGTATCCCGGGCCGGGATCTTTCTGTGCGAAGTTTGTATGCTCTCCCCGCGCTTGCGTGGGTTTCCTTCGGGTGCTCCGGTTTCCTCCCACAATCCAAAAACATGCAGATTAGGTCAATTGGTGATTGTAAGTTGTCCATAGGAGTGAATGTGTGTGTGAATGGTTGTTTGTCTATTTGTTGCCCTGAGATGGACTGGCGACCCGTCCAGGGTGTACCCCTGCCTCTCGCCCTATGTGTGCTGGGATAGGCGCAGCAGACCCCCCGTTACCCTGGATTCGGGAATAAGCGGGTAAGAAGATGGATGGATGGGTGGATGGATGTTGGACATTGATGGGGACTTTCTAGATGTGTAACCTGCCCATATCACATTCACTCATGCAACCCCATTCCATCAGAGATGCAGGCTTCTGAAGGGTTGTCCTTGTTCTCTTTAGTCCGGAGATCCCAGTTTCCCAAAAAGAGCTTCTCAAATTTTGATTCCTCTGACCACAGGCACAGATGCAGTGCCGTCTAATGGCCCGAAGATCATAGGCATCATTGCCGCATCATTGAGGGAATTGGTGATCCTCTGCCCATCTTGACTTCTGAGAGACACTGCCACTCTGAGAGGCTCTTTTATACCCAATCATGTTTCCAATTGGACTTCTTCTTCTCTGGTTAGGGGTCGCCACAGCAGATCGCTCTTCCCCACACTACTCTGTCCGCTACATCTGTCACTTTCCCTCCAACTACCTGCATATCTTCTTTCACCACATCCATAAACCTCCTCTTTGGTCTTCCTCTTTTCTTCCTGCCCCACACTTCCATCCCCAGCACATGTCCAAACCATATCAATCTAGCCTCTCTCACCTTGTCTCCAAAACATCCTACATGCGCCATCCCTCTAATAAACTCATTTCTAATCCTGTCCAT